>SJYC01058739.1:0-41296 GCA_006408675.1 Madoqua kirkii | reverse complement strand
ACCCACTCCAGTGTTCTTGCCTGGAGAATCCCAAGGATGGGGGAGTCTGGTGGGCTGCCATCTATGGGGTCGCACAGAGTCAGACACAACTGAAGTGACTTAGCAGCAGCAGCAGCAGTATTCATTGCATATATACCACATCTGCTTTATCCATTCATCTATTGATGGACATTTAGGTTGCTTCCATATCTTGGCAATTGCAAATATTGCTGCTATGAACATTGGGGTGCATATTAGTTCATCTTCATTTTTGAAGGATATTTTAACTGGTTATAACATTGTGGATTTTTAACACTTAAAGATGTTGTTACACTGTCTTCTGGCCTGTGTGGTTTTTGATAAGTAATCCAGTCATTTGAGCTACAGTATTTTTCTCTCGTTGTTTTCAAGACTTCTTTATCTTTGGTTTTAAGAAGCTTGATTATGATGTGTCTGGACATTATTTTCTTTTAATTTGTCCCTTTTGGGGCTCACTGAATGCTTTCAATTTGGAGATTTATGACTTGTTAAATTTGGGTGATTTTCAAGCCACTGAGCGACTTCACTTTCACTTTTCACTTTCATGCACTGGAGAAGGAAATGGCAACCCACTTCAGTGTTCTTGCCTGGAGAATCCCAGGGATGGTGGAGCCTGGTGGGCTGTTGTCCGTGGGGTCGCACAGAGTTGGACACGACTGAAGTGACTTAGCAGCAGCAGCAGCAGAAGCAGCAAGCCATTGTTTCTGAAATTATTATGAAGTCCTTAGAATTCTAGAATTCATAAGGATATATTAGCTAAAATTATATTTCCAGATCCTTGACTAACCTTAGAAGCCTAATAATTAAGCAAATGACTAAGTTAATTAATAAACCATCTTTGGATACCAGAACTATATCTAAGAAACAGATGCAAAAATACTGCTCAATATATTAACAAATATGAAAAAATACGCAATTTCACTGGATGATTATTTGCTACTTTAGTTTTCTTAAGATGATATGTAGTAGATGCCCTTGAAAAAACTAGCTAAATCATCCTTGCTTTTCTGTCTTTTAGTTTTCTCCCTATGTCTGGAGAAAAGAAAAGTTCATTACTTAAAGATGATCATTAGTATAATTGGTTGGCTAATCTAGGCATTTTCCCCCTGTTTCTTCAGTAGCTAGAACAGTGCTTTTGACTTACACCGAAGCACACAGTTACAATTTGTTGAACTGACAGTGGCAGTGAAAATAAAAACCTAAGATCAAATCTAAAATATATTTTAGGGGTACAACGTGAAGTACCCCTTTCCCAAATTAAAAACATTTGTTTTCTGGGGTGTGGGTGACAGTGACATGAAAGTGAAGTCCGCTCAGTCATATCTGACTCTTTGTGACCCCGTGGACTGTAGCCTACCAGGCGTCTCTGTCCATGAGAATCTCCAGGCAAAAATACTGGAGTGGGTTGCCATTTCCTTCTCCAGGGGATCTTCCCCACCCAGGTTGGGTCTCCCTGGGTCTCCTGCATTGCAGGCAGATGCTTTAACCTCTGAGCCATGGTATGGTATTAGGTTTCTAAGTTAGAGGAGAGGGGGAAAGCTTAAAGAAAGACAAAATTCCAATAAAGAAATTACTAGGACTGGGAGCATAAGGAAAGAAGACACCAACAGAAAAAAAAATCCCAAAAGAAGATTAAATGGGTAAAAGGAAGGACAAATGAAAAGACATTTGAAAAGACATTGAATGTGATGGATAAAAGATAGCATTTTGAGATGCTGTCCTTTACCAATAAATGTTTTCTTATTAGAGAAAGAACTTCCAAGGATGATGGGACCATCAATTATCAACTATTTAAAATACTAATGATGGGTAGGATTAACATTTGAGCTTCAGACACAGATTCACCTCAACAGCCTCTCATTCTCTTTCCCCTCTTTCTTCTCCTCCTCACCTCTACTCTTTCCTTCCCATCCCCTCAGGACTGCATGTGCACACACCCACAAAGATCAGAAAATCTGTAGAGAAATGCACCCACGCAGACATTTATACCTAGAGATACATATGGTCTGATTTAGGAGACCCATCTCCACAGCTCATGTCCACGTGATGCAGAAAAATACACCCGCAAAGAAATATCCACATCCTTAGTTTCTACACAAAGACAACAAGAAATCTAAACCTCATTACATTAAGATCGAATATATACAGAATAAAATGTACCCAGAGTAAAATAAATATTTCAGAAATCCCTGTTATTTCCACATACCATTACTCAGACTTTCCAGCAGTTTTACGCATGCTAACTCTTGCATGTGGATCACTCTCTCTTTCCAGTTTCACAAATTAAAATCCTCTCTGTGCTTCAAGCAGCAAGTTAAACGCTGTTTTCTACATCATGAAGCTTTCCCAGATCACTTCAGCCTAAAATAATCCCTCTCCTCTTTGTAGGAGACTCATATAGCAGTTTATCTGTACCAGACACATTCTGAGCTATTCTGAGCATTCTTGTGTGTGCATGCGTGCTCAGTCATGTCCAACTCTTTGGGACTCCATGGACTGGAGCCCACCAGGCTCCTCTGTCCATGGACTTTTCCAGGCAAGAATGCTGAAGTGGGTTGCCATTTCCTTCTCTGACTGTTACTTCCTACTTTAAAGTTATCGGGATTCACTTCTGGATAAACTGTCTTGACCCCACCCAATGCTTTAGTCGATAAACACTCTGTAATAGATACTACTCTGAAACTCCAGTACTTTGGCCACCTGATGCAAAGAACTGACTCATTTGAAAAGACCCTGATGCTGGGAAAGATTGAAGGCAGGAGGAGAAGGGGATGACAGAGGATGAGATGGTTGGATAACATCACCGACTCAATGGACGTGAGTTTGAGTAACCTCCAGGAGTTGGTGATGGACAGGGAAGCCTGGTGTGCTGTAGCCCATGGGGTCGCAGAGTCGGACATGACTGAGCGACTGAACTGACTGAACTGACTCTGTGCTGGTGGGAGAAACACAAGAGGAAGGCCGCTTAGGCTGAGAAGCAGTGGTGCTGCTCTCCCCTGCGCAGCTGAGAAGGCTGGGGACTGTTGTCATTGCAGGAGCCTGATGTTTAGAGTGGCCCTCCCTACCTCTGCAGTTGGTCAGCAGGGTGGAGAGTACCCCAGAGAAATGTACAGGAAGGAGATCTAGGAGCCAAGAGTTCCTCAGCTGTGAAGTAGAAAGGCTGCATCTTAACAGGGTTCTCTGAGCCAACTGGTCTCTTCAGGAAACCCACTGTATGTAAACTGAATTATCAACTATAATTAAATTGAAATGAGTCTAAGGCATAAATCATCGTGCTGATGTACTAGTTTTCAGTGGGAAATATAATCGCAAAGGACCTGGCATACTCCCATCTGCTGGTCAGGTCATTCTCTTTGTATAGGTTTGTTTACTTTGCAAATTACATTCTAGTCAGAAGATACTTGATGAGGCTGTAATGAAACCAGGAGTGTGAATGGGGCACTCAGATGCCAATGTCACTGGGCTGTGACAGCCTGATGCCTGAGGGGCATGACCGAAGGGAAGTAGGTATGGTCTGGATGACACGGACACCTTTGGACCCAGACTTGCTCTTCGGCTCTATTTTAGGTTCCTTTTTATCTGTGGTGGCCCTTTTCAAAAGTGACTGGATATGTGAGTAGACTGCAGTTTCAAATATCTTATAATCATATGGTATGTCTGTATTCTCTCAATTTGATTGGATTGAAGGTTGCAGCGCTTAGTGGAGTTTAGAAACTAACTATCCACCACTAAGTTGCTATATGACCTCAGACAGATGTTACTTCACTTATGGTTCAGTCACCCAGTCGTGTCCATCTCTCTGTGACTCCATGGACTGAAGCTCACCAGGCCTCCCTGTCCATCGCCAACTCCTGTCGTTTACTCAAACTCACGTCCATTGAGTGGGTGATGCCATCCAACCATCTCATCCTCTGTCATCCACTTCTCCTCTTGCCTTCAATCTTTCCCAGCATCAGGGTCTTTTCAAATGAGTCAGCTCTTTGCATCAGGTGGCCAAAGTATTGGAGTTTCAGCTTCAGTATAAGTCCTTCCAGTGAATATTCAGGACTGATTTCCTTTAGGAGGAACTGGTTTGATATTCTTGCAGTCCCAGAGACTCTCAAGAGTCTTCTCCAACATCACAGTTTAAAAGCATCAATTCTTCGGCGCTCAGCTTTCTTTATAGTCCAATTCTCACATCCATACATGGCTACTAGAAAAACCATAGTTTTGACTAGATGGACCTTTGCTGGCAAAGTAATGGCTTTGTTTTTTATTTTTTTTAAATTTTTATTTTTGATTTATTGCTTTACAATACTGTATTTGTTTTGCCATTCATTGACATCTCTGCTTTTTATTATGCTGTCTAGATTGCTCATAGCTTTCTTCCATGGAGCAAGCGTCTTCTAATTTCATGGCTGCAGTCACCATCTGCAGTAACTTTACTTTACTTATAGGTGATTCAGTTTCCTCATATATAATTTGGGATAATAATACCTGGGTCTGGGTTGATGATAAGGACTGAATGAGGTGATGTGTAAGGGGCCTGGCACATAGTAATTTTTCTCTGTCAGGGTCGATTCTCCTTTCTTCCTTGTGTTCCTGAATTCTTAACTTCTGTTTATAGACCACTGTCTATAGGTCATGGCCAGAGATGGTCAAACTTACCTATTATAGGAGGAGTTGTTTAATAAGAGTTGCTTTAGATTTGACACAGCAAGCCCACTGTGTCATATATCTGAAAGAAACAAAAGCACTATCTCTCAGTAATATCTGAACACTCATGTCCATTGCAGGATTATTTTTAATAACCGAGACTTGGAACAATTTAAGCATCTGCTGGCAGGTGAATGGATATAGAATATGATACCACAGAATATTTCTCAGCCATAAAAAAGAAGGAAATCCTGCCATTTGCAACAATATGGTGGCCATTAACAGCATTATGCTGAGTGAACTATATCTCTAGACAGAGAATGACAAATACAATATGATCTTACTTATGTACGGAATCTAAAAATGACCAAACTTGTTCAGAGAATAGATTGGTGGTCAGGGAGAGGGAGTGAGGGAAATGGATGAAGACGATCATGAGGTACAGAATTCATTATAAGATTAATAAGTTCTGGAGGATGTACAGTGATAAGTATAGAATAAGTGATAAGTATGGAATAAGTTCTGATGTATGTATAGTGTGGTGACTGTAGTTAACAATAAAGTCATAGCCTTAGGATCATTATATATTTTTGATTAGCGAACTATACTTTTGTCTTTTTTTTTTGCTCTCTATTTTCTATTTATTTATTTTTACTATACACTACTGTATTGGTTTTGCCATACGTTGACATGAATCTGCCACAGGTGTACATGAGTTCTCAATCCTGAACCTTCCTCCCACCACCCTCCCCATATCTTCTCTCTGGGTCATCCCGCTGTCTTTTGATTTAAATATAGTTACTTCCAAAAGACAAGGGAAATACTGTGGGATAAGGTATGCTTTCCCTTTGACTGGAGTGATGTGAGCACAGAATTCTCAAGCTTGTTTTTAGAATCTGTGTAGTTGGAAGTTCTAGCAGATCTGTTCTGATACTCGTATTCCTTTGGCTGAAGAAAATCCTGCTTTGCATAAGAGGCTGATTCTCTTGTGGACATATGTAAAAGCATATTTATAGGAGCATTGTTTTTAGTGATTTAAAGGAAAAAACCTCAATAAGAATAGGAAGTGTAGAGCAATGATTATTAAATGGTGAACTGGCTGGATCCAGGCAGGTGGCAAGTGTATGTAAGAAACTTCAGGAAGAGAGAGAGAAATGAATGGGCTGAAAAAGCATAGCCATTATATTATGTGTGTTTATGTTTAGAAAACAAATATTAAAAAGCCATTACCTCTCCATTCCTTTTTGGTAACAGACTACAAAATGGACAATGTTTGCGGTATCCTCTTGGTTTGAGAGGGATACATAAAAGTTACTAGCTTTCTAAATAGTTTCTGGAAAGCCTCTTTTTGGAGTTATAGCAAAAGTTTTAGGAAAATAAGATCCTTATGTTAAAAAAATTGAGAAACCCTGTTCAAAGCCCTGGAAAACATACTTGAAAAAAATTTTAAGAATGATTCCTTAGAAGAAAATCAATAAAATATGCATTTGGTTCTTATTGACTTTTTCAGCCTCTGAGATGACTCCCATTGAGCCCTGCCTCCTGATACTCACAGCACTGTGTGACCACCTCCTCTTCAGTACCTTGCTTTTGATAATACATTATGGCAACATTGAGGGGTATCACCTTCCATGATTCAGTTATTTGTGTCTCGTTAGCCAACTCTCCGTTGCCTTCTTGGTGTGTGTGTATACTTTTATGAAGTAAGCTGCCACGTTGGAAAGGCCCACCTGGCAGGGCACTGGAGGTGGCCCGTGACACATAAGCACTGAGGAAAAGAAGCTCTCATTCCAGACGCGCCTGAGGAACTGAATTATGCCACAACCACTGAATGAACTTGGAAGCAGATCTCCAGTTGAACCTTTCGATGAGACTGCATCCAAATCAAGGTGGGCTGACTCCTTGATTTTGGCCATGAGGCAGAAGATCCAGGTATGTCTGGATTCTTGACCCACAGACACCATGAGACAAGTAATAGGTGCTATTGTAGCTTGCTAAGTATTGTGGTGAGTTACTATTAAGCAGTATTAATAGAGACAGGAAGTGGGGAAGCTCTGAAAATCCAGGGCTCTCGATGTCTTCACTGCAGTTATGGTAGTGGCCCTGGGCACAGCATTCCTGTGCTCCACCAGTTTCGTGGTAAAGTGTGTGTTCAAATTCTTTCCTCTTTTAGAATTGCACTGTTTGTTTGCTTTCTTATTATTGAGTCTTGTGAGTTCTTTATATATTCTGGATATGAATCCTTTCTGAGATGTATGATATACAAACATCTTTACCCACTATGTGACTTACATTCTCATTTTCTTAACAGTGTCTTTCAGAGGTACTTAAATGTTTGATGAAGTACAGCTTCCATGTTTTGCCTTGTATAGATCATACTTCTGGAGTTATATCTAAGAAATCTTTGCCTTACTCATGTTTATGGATTTTCTATAAATTTTAACATTGAGACTTTGCATTCAGTTTGTGATCCATTTTTAATAGTTTTTTTGTATATACTGTGAAGTAGGGATTGAAATTCATATTCTTGGATATCTGATAACCAGTTATTCTAGCACCATTTGTTGATATATTGACTCTTCTGATCCATGGACAAAGTATATCTATTTTTTGAGTCATTTAAAAAGTTATCTTAGGAGTGTTTTAAAGATGCAGTGTATTCTTCTTCTTCTTATATTTTTGCTAAGTTTATCCTAACTATTTCATGTTTTTACACTGTTTTCAATGGTATTGATTTTTTCAAATTTAAATTTCCATTTGTTCAATACAAGTATACCAAAAAATCTGTGTATCTGCTTTATATCTTACAGCCTTGCTATATTTACTTATACCTATAATAGCACTTTTTTTTTTCAAATTCCACAGGATTTTCTGCATAGACAGTCATATCATTTGTGAATAAAGTCAATTTTCCTTTCCAGTCTGGTTGCCTTTCCTTTCTTCCTCTAATGCCATAGCATTTGCTAGGACCTTCAGTACAATGTTTAATAGAAGTTGCAAAAGTAGATATCCTTGAATTGTTACTAATGTTAGAGGAGAAGCATCTAAATCTCTCACCATTAAGTATGACTTTAGCAATGGGGTTTTCATAGATGCCTTTTATCAGCTGAAGGAATTCCTTTCCTAGCTTGCTGAGATTTAAAAAATTTAGAAATGCATGTTGTATTTTGTCAAATGTTTTTTCCTACACTGTTGAAATGATATTTTTCTTTCAATTTCTGTATGTCTAAAGTCTTAAAGTTATTAAAAATAATTTTATTGAGCTATAATTCACATACCACATTAATTCACCCATTTCAAGTTTACAATTAAATGCTTTTTAGTGTATTCAGAATTGTGTAACCATCACCATATCAATTACAGATTTTTTTTTACTCCAGTAAGAAAACCTGTATCTGCTTTCCCTCACTGCTGCTAGGCTTAGGAAACTAATATACTATTTATGTATATTTGCCTTTCTGGGCATTTTATTGGTAAATAAATAGAATAATACAATATGGGATATTTTGTGACTGGCTTCTTTCACTTAGCATAATGTTTTTGTGGTTTATCCATATTATAGCATATATCCGTACTTTCTTTTAATTGCCAAATAACATTCCATTTTATGCATATGACATTTTATTAATCCATTCATCAACTGATAAACAGTTGGATTGTTTCCAGTTTTGCCTATTCTGACTTTCAATTCAGTGACTAAACGCTTTCACTATCCTCACCTTTATCATATGCTCACTTCTCTTCCTGAAGCCAGACTGGAGTCCATGGACTAGTACTAAAAATGGCCTTTTTCAGTTCAGTTCAGTTTAGTTGCTCAGTCGTGTCTGACTCTTTGCGACTCATGGACTGCAGTACACCAGGCTTCCCTGTTTATCATCAACTCCCAGAGCTCACTCAGTCTCATGTCCATTGAGTTGGTGATCCCATCCAACCACCTCATCCTCTGTTGTCCCCTTCTCCTCCCACCTTCAATCATTCCCAGCATCAGGGTCTTTTCCAATGAGTCAGTTCTATGCATTGATGGCCAAAATATTGGAGTTTCAGCTATAGCATCAGTCCTTCTGATATATATTCAGGACTGCTTTCCTCTTGGATGAACTGGTTGGATCTCCTTGCTGTCCAAGTTACTCTCAAGAGTTTTCCCCAACACCACAGTGCAAAGACATCAGTTCTTTGGTGCTCAGCTTTATTTATAGTCCAACTCTCATATCCAGTCATGACTACTGGGAAAACCAAAGCTTTGACTAGATGGACCTTTGTTGGCAAAGTAACATCTCTGCTTTTTAATATGCTGTCTAGGTTGGTCATAGCTTTTCTTCCAAGGAGCAAGCATTTTTAAGTTTTTTGGCTGCAGTCATTATCTGCAGTGATTTTGGAGCCCCAAAAATAGCCTCTCACTGTTTCCATTATTTCCTTATCTACCGTATTGCTCCTCTTTTTTGTCCATAATCCTTGCTTAGTGAAATCACACCTTGGCTAACCTAAATTATCTGTTTAGTTCACATAGCTACTGAACTTTACAGGAGAAATCATTTAACAGTGCTGACTGGATTCATCGCATTTGTTAACTATAATTCTCAAATGGTCACTTGTACTAACATTTTTTTCACTCCTAAGCCAGCCATTTCACACCCCCATTTTTTTTTATAGTTGTGCCACCCTCCCCCTTAACATTCAGATGAGGAACAACTACGATTTTATATAGAAAATAAGTACAGTTGGGAAAAAAATGCTCTCATTTTCCCACTGACTCAATAGTCATGAGTCTGAGCAAACTCTAGGAGATGGTAAAGGACAGGGAAGCCTGGTGTGCTGCAGTCCATGCGGTCACAAAGAGTCAGACACAACTGAGTGACTAAACAACAACATTTTCCCATAAAATTCTGCCAGTATTTCTCCTTCTGTATTCTTTTCTCTGAACTAAACTGCCATTAAGTATTCTTTCCCTCCTTCCATCATTTTCTTCATATCTAGATCACTGTTATCAGCACACAAATATAAGCTAGACTACCAAAGTTAACATACACACTCTTATATACACACAATCTTGTATTGTTTCTGTTTACCATACAAGTCTTTTGTTCTCCTTCACAGTAAAATCTCTTGAAAACGTTGTATATTTACTCATTTGCTCTATTTTGTCACTTTCCATTGTTTGATGAACCTCCTCCAACCAGGTTTCTCACCCACAGCTCCGCTGAAAGGGACCTCTGTCAGCATCACAGTGACTCATATCTCCCTAAAGTCAGTGGTCATTTTATATCTTCACTTTAGTAGACCTTCTGTTGGCATTTGACATAGTGACCATTTCCTTTGTCTTGAAATACTTCTAGACGAACACCACACTCTTCCTTTTCTTTAAACTCACTATCCATCCTTTCTGATTTCCTTTGCTGTCTCTTCCTCCTCTACCAGACCCCAGGTGTCGAAGTAACCCTAGATTACTTCAACATTTCAATTACTTCTTAATTTTCTTTTCTTCTCTAATTTTATTTTTTATCTGGCCACATATCTCAATTATGTCTAGCTAATGACTGTCATCCTCAGAGGATGAGATGGTTAGATAGCATCACATACTCAGTGGACATGAATTTAAACAAACTCCGGGCGATGGTGGAGGACAGAGGAGCCTGTTGTGTTGCAATCCATGGGATCACAAAGAGTCGAACATAACTCAGAGACTAAACAGCACCACCAACAAAATGACTCTGAAGTTTATAGTTCTAGCTGAGATTCACACCCTGACTTCCAGACCTGTACATCCAATTCCTTATATATATTTTCTTGAAAATATAATAGGTACCTCAGACTATTATGATATAGTCAAGTAAGACGTATTCCTTCCTGAGCTCCCAGAATCCATATTCCATAAGTTTTCACCTTATCATTCACAGTACCACCCATCCAATTTTCAGGCCAATAATAAACTAAGAATTTTAATCCTTTATTTTACCTTCACATCTAACATTCAATTTACCAGTAGATGTGTTTCCAAATATGTTCTAAATTGCACAGCTTCTTAACAAATCTACTGTTAAAAACCCAGTCTAAGTCCCAACTATGTCTAGTATTGGCTATATATAGCATCCCAATACTCTTGAGCCCATGTGATCCAAATGGTCATTTTAAAAATTCTTGTTTCCCTAAAGTCTGTCCCCTATAAAGCAAAGTAATCTTTCTGAAGAGTAAAAAGTGACAGTATTACTCTAATAATATCCTTTATAGCTAATTTTCTCTCACGCATTTCATTTAGTTGTCTTGTCTCTTCTTGTTTGGAGGACACAGACCAGTTATTTTATAGAGTATCCATGTGTTCAGTGTTTCGCATGATTAGATTCAAGTTATGGAATCTTGACAGTTATGCAACCAAAGTGATAGTGTTCTTTTCAGTGCATTGTATTGAGAAGCAGATGATTTGATTTGTCCTGATATAAATGATGCTAAATTGAATTAAGATGGTGACTTAACTTATGGCAAGATACTCTGGGTCTGAAAATATTCTACTCATCAAACATTCAGTCACTATTTGTAACAATAATTATAGACTTTCTATCATTATTTCTTCTATAAGTTGGCATTTTATAAGTTGGCATTCTTCTGGAAGGAAGAACTTCCATGTTTTCATATCATTTATATCAGTATGGACTGATAGATTCTTAACCTTATGTTATCGATTATTATCACGTTTTTGATACTCAAATTGTCCTTTACTTGGCCAGAGGTAGCTCCTTTAAGTTGTCTCGTGTTCTTTTAATATGTCTTCATGAATTTTTGAGGACTTAACATACTTTTTGGCACGAGATGCTTTAGGTTAATCTTATACTTCTTTTGTCTCAGTCTCACATTTAGAGAAATATTGATATTTATTCTGACAGATAGTTAATTTGCTGTCAGATCAGCAATTTTTTTTTTCGAGGGTTTTTCTAACCTTTGTTGGGGTGGGATTAAAGTGACCTTATCAAGGTCTAGAGTGTTTTATCCTACAGTGTGAACTTTTTGGAAGGTCTTTTGCATGTCCTTGATGTTTCAGTAAGTTCCCTCCCTTTTGACCCATTGGATTCCTATATCTAACAGTGCCATAAAACCTCCTGAAATTCCATTCAGTTCACAGCTCCAGCAGCTGTCCTAAGCTAGATTTCAGAGTCTCATCCTGTATATGTGCAGATGATCAGTTTGACCAGAGGCTTACTGGACACACTATATCTATGTCCACTTGGAAAACTACTTCAGTATTCTTGTTTTGAGAACCCCATGAACAGTATGAAAAGGCAAAAAAATATGACACCAAAAGATGAACCCCTAGGTTGTTAGGTGCCCAGTAGACTACAGGAGAGGAGTGGAGAAATACTCCAGAAAGAATGAAGAGATGGAGCCAAAGCAAATACAATACCCGGTTGTGAATGTGACTGGTGATGGAAGTAAAGTCCAATGTTGTAAAGAACAATATGCATAGAAACCTAGAATATTAGGTCCGTGAATCAAGGTAAATTCAAAGTGGTCAAACAGGAGATGGCAAGAATGAACATGGACATTTTAGGAATCAGTGAACTAAAATGGACTAAAGTGGGCGAATTTAACTCAGATGACCATTATATCTACTACTGTGGGCAAGAATCCCTTCAAAGAAATGGAGTAGCCCTCATAGTCAACAAGAGTCTGAAATGTAGTACTTGGATGCAATCTCAAAAATAACAGAATGCTCTCTGCTTATTTCCAAGGCAAACCATTCAGTATTATAGTAATCCAAGTCTATATCTCAACGGGTAACACTGAAGAAGCTGAAGTTGAATGGTTTTATGAAAACCTACAAGATCTTCTAGAACTAACATGCAAAAAGATGTCCTCTTCATTATAGGGGACTGGAATGCAAAAGCAGGAGGTCAAGTGATACCTGGAGTAACAGGCAAATTTGTCCTTGGAGTACAAAATGAAGCAGGGCAAAGGCTAACAGAGTTTTGCCAAGAGAAAGTACTAGTCTTAGCAAGCAACCTCTTCCAGCAACACGAGAGACGACTCTACGCATGAACATCACCAGATGGTCAACACCAAAATCAGTTTCATTATATTCTTTGCAGCCAAAGATGGAGAAGCTCTATACTGTTAGCAAATACAAGACCTAGAGCTGACTGTAGCACAGATCATGAACTCCTTGTTGCAAAATTCAGATTTAAATTGAAGAAAGTAGGGGAAACCGCTAGATCATTCTCATTCAGTTCAGTCGCTCAGTCGTGTCTGACTCTTTGCGACCCCATGAATTGCAGCACCCCAGGCCTCCCTGTTCATTACCATCTCCCAGAGTTCACTCAGACTCACGTCCATCGAGTACGTGATGCCATCCAGCCATCTCATCCTCGGTCGTCCCCTTCTCCTCCTGCGCCCAATCCCTCCCAGCATCAGAGTCTTTTCCAATGAGTGATCTAAATCAAATTCCTTGTGATTATACAGTGGAAGTGACAAGTAAGTTCCAGGGATTAGATGTGATAGAGTGACGGAAGAACTATGGATGGAGGTTCATGACATTGTACAGGAGGCAGCAATCAAGACCATCCCCAAGAAAAAGAAGTCCAAAAAGGCAAAATGAATGTCTGAGGAGGCCTTACAAATAGCTGTGAAAGGAAGAGAAGCTAAAGGCAAAGAAGAAAAAGAATGCAGAGTTCCAAAGAATAGCAAGGAGAGATGAGAAAGCCTTTCTCAGTGATCAGTGCACAGAAATAGATGAAAACAATAGAATGAGAAAGACTGGAGATCTCTTCAAGAAAATTGGAGCTACCAAGGTCAGGAAGCAACAGTTAGAACTGGACATGGAACAACAGACTGGTTCCAAATAGGAAAAGGAGTATGTCAAGGCTGTATATTGTCACCCTGCTTATTTAACTTATATGCAGAGTACATCATGAGAAACGCTGGACTGGAAGAAACACAAGCTGGAATCAAGATTGCCGGGAGAAATATCAATAACCTCAGATATGCAGATGACACCACCCTTATGGCAGAAAGTGAAGAGGAACTAAAAAGCCTCTTGATGAAAGTGAAAGAGGAGAGTGAAAAAGTTGGCTTAAAGCTCAACATTCAGAAAATGAAGATCATGGCATCTGGTCCCATCACTCCATGGGAAATAGATGGGGAAACAGTGGAAACAGTGTCAGACTTTATTTTTGGTGGCTCCAAAATCATGCAGATGGTGACTGCAGCCATGAAATTAAGACACTTACTCCTTGGAAGAAAAGTTATAATCAACTTAGATAGCATATTCAAAAGCAGAGGTATTACTTTGCCGACTAAGGTCCGTCTAGTCAAGGCTATGGTTTTTCCTGTGGTCATGTATGGATGTGAGAGCTGGACTGTGAAGAAGGCTGAGTGCCAAAGAATTGATGCTTTTGAACTGTGGTGTTGGAGAAGACTCTTGATAGTCCCTTGGACTGCAAGGAGATCCAGCCAGTTCATTCTGAAGGAGATCAGCCCTGGGTGTTCTGTGGAAGGAATGATGCTAAAGCTGTAACTCCATTACTTTGGCCACCTCATGTGAAGAGTTGACTCACTGGAAAAAATTCTGATGATGGGAGGGATTGGAGGTGGGAGGAGAAGGGGACGACAGAGGATGAGATGGCTGGATGGCATCACTGATTCAGTGTACATGATTCTGAGTGAACTCTGGGGGTTGATGATGGGTAAGGAGGCCTGGTGTGCTGCGATTCATGGGATCGCAAAGAGTAGGACATGACTGAGTGACTGAACTGAACTGAAGGGAACATTTCATGCAAAGATGGGCAGAATAAAGGACAGAAATGGTATAGACATAACAGAAGCGGAAGATATTAAGAAGATGTGGTAAGAATACACAGAAGAACTATACAAAAAGATTATGACCTAGACATGGTGTGACCACTCACCTAGAGCCAGCCACCCTGGAATGGGAAGTCAAGTGGGCTTTAGGAAGTATCACTACAAACAAAGCTAGTGGGGTGATGGCATTCCAGTTGAACTATTTCAAATCCTAAAAGATGATGCAATTAAAGTGCTGCACTCAATATACCAGTAAATTCGGAAAACTCAGTAGTGGCCATAGGACTGGAAAAGGTCAGTTTTCATTCCTACCCAAAGAAAGGCAATGCCAAAAATGTTCAAACTACCACATAATTACACTCATTTCACATGCTAAGTAATGGTCAAAATTCTTCAAGCCAGGCTTCAACAGTACATGAAATGAGAACTTCCAGATATCAAGCCGGATTTAGAAAAGGCAGAGAAAGCAGAGATCAGATTGCCAAAATCTGCTGGATCATCGAAAATGCAAGGGAGTTCCAGAAAAACATCTACTTCTGCTTTATTACGCCAAAGGCTTTGACTGTGTGGATCACAATAAATTGTGGAAAATTCTGCAAGAGATGGGAATAGCTTTGATGTTAGCAACACTAGACTTTTGAGTTAATTGTTTCTCTTTTGCGCAAATCACTGTACTCCCTTTACTTGTTATAAGTTGCTGTATCTTTGCTGTGTAAGAATGTAACTTTGTTTAGTGCTTTCCTGAGTGGCGCCAGACTTCAGAAAGATCAACACAAATAAGTCTTCTGGTTGACAAACTCTTATCAAAAAAAAAAAGATAATGAGGGGGCCTGTTAACGCTGCGTAACTGTGTACCCACTGACTTTCATGTTTTATCAAAAGCATAAAAGGCCTTCTGAATAACAGAGGCCGAAGCTAATCCCTGGACTGATTTCCCCTGTGTGTCTCTCTCTTTCCTCTCCTCTCCACTCTAATTTCAGGCTGAATTCCCATCTGGACCAGGAGGGCTCGCCAGGTCTACTTACTTTCCCTGGCTTTCAAGCCCCACGTGAAAGGGAACCCAATGTGGGGCACCCTTAGAGGTTCAAGCAGGTGCCGGTGGCCCCACGTAGATTGTGCAAATCTCTTGTCTGGAGATCTTATTGGCCTTCCCTGAAAACCAAGTTATTCAGCCTTCTTTCTCCACTTAATTTTCCTACTACACTATTTCTTCCTAATCTAATCTTATATTAATAAAAATATAAGTTTTCCTCGCCAACGTCGTCTCCACTTCGAATTCCCTGGACCAACTGGGGCTGAACCCCGACAAAAGACAAAACAGTGATTGTAATCAGTTAAATGCATTGATCCTTTATCAAGAAGCCCAACTTCTCCAATCTTTATCCCATAAGTCCTCCCCCGTCTGCCCACCTACGCCTCTGCTAGGAATGGACCACGTTTCTAACTGCCAGATGTGCTAGTGGCCCATGCTCCAGTGTTCTGCATTTGCTGGCAAGTTTCTCTCCCGCCTAGAATACACTCCTTTTGCCTGTAGCCTGCACGTTTAGACCTAAGTCTAATGTTACTCTCTCCAGGAGCCCTCTCTCACCACACTGATCCTCATTCTGCTCTCTCTCCTCTGGAATGGATGTTTGTGACCTGGGCCTCACAAATGAGTATATGATCCCATATGTTTTGGATTGTTGGCTCTTGCTTTGTGTGGTGTCTTATGTTGGAAAACAGGTGTCTGGATAGCAGAAAGGCAGCATGACTCAAATGTCTTTGTACTCTTAACACTGTCTTTCTTAGGGCTGAGCACAGATTGAGGGCTCACCAGTCTTTATTTAGGAGAAGGAAATGGCAGCCCACTCCAATATTCTTGCCTGGAGAATCCTGTGGACAGAGGAGCCTGGAGGGCTGCTGTCCACAGGGTCGCACAGAGTCGGACATGACTGAGGTGACTTAGCCTGCATGATGCATCTGGAGAAGGAAATGGCAACCCACTCCAGTATTCTTGCCTGGAGAATCCCAGGGACAGAGCCTGGTGGGCTGCTGTCTATGGGGTCGCATAGAGTTGGACATGACTAAAACGATTTAGCAGCAGCAGCAGCAGCCTTCACTTGGATGAAAGATCAGATACTGGAGGAAGGACCAAGGAGCCAGAGATTTTGAGCTTAAGGATTTGGGGCTGTGAGACCACTGTCACCAGGGAATGATCTTTGTCCTCAAAGAAATTTTAAAAATCAGTGTTAGAGAAATGTGACAATATTGACAGAGGTCTGGTAGGTAACATAAATGTGTAAATAAATGGTCAGCATATAGGAGGGATGGGCCCTGATGATGAATTAGAAAACAACTGGCTTGCTTAAACTTTTCAAAAATTCTGGTTAAAAAACAAGCAAATAAACAAAGTTCCTTTAGGCAAACAGCAGACATCCAGAGTAGACGAGTAGATCTAACCACAAGCAGCAACAACTTTATGACTTTAGGTCAGAAGTGGCCACTGACACATCTCTGCAGGTGTGCATCTCGGTGAGAAGACAGAATTCTGTAACACGGTTACAAACAGCTCTAGAAAACTAACTCTTAAAAGAGATGCACAAGAAAATCTCATTAGTGGGTCTCAGTGGAAGGCAGTGTTTACAGTCTCTTCTCACTCATCCGCAAGCTTGAGGCCACACAGTCCAGGAGGCATTGCTTTCTGATTCCCACAACGTCATTTTAAAGATGCCACCACTTTTACCTGTCCCTGCCACTTCAGCCATGGTCCCTGCATGCACCTCTGATTTCCCATCACCCACTGCCTGCAACATCAAAGCTGTCCATTTCTAAGCCATAACCAGACTGGCCATCTGGCTGGTGGAGGGTATGGAGAGGGAAGACAGAGTGGGAACACACACACTGCCTGTGAGTGGCACCTTCGTTGCTTACGCCCAGACCCCTCATCTGCAGACGGAATTACCACATGGACTTTCTAGACAGGTGAAGCTCTTTGACACCACACCCGCCTGAGAAACAGAAGGGCTTTGTGATGCGGTCTGGTGGCTTAGTTCCATCATCTGTGAGGCGGAGACGACAGTGTGTAGCACTGGAAGTCAGTAGGGGCCAGAACTCTGAATGCCCACATTCATAGGGATGGTTGGTCTCCTCGTGATTTGAGGTTTAGACCATGCTGAGCCAGACTTTTGTTCTCTGGGATTTGGGGTATCCCTTATATACCTATGGCTCCATCTTCGTTATTATTCTAATTATCTGGCAAGTGAAAAAGAGTTACCGTGGATTAACGGAACATAAAAGGAGCTGCTGCCAGGTAGGGAAACACTGTGACCAGGACTGAACTGATTAAGCCTTAGATAAGATGCTTGAAGCTCCCTCTCCTTTTATCCTTCCTCTCCACTTGTCTACCTCCACCCCTCCACCCATAATTTTTTTTTTTTTACCATCCATTAGTTACTCATATGGTATTTCTCTTCTCAGCACCTAGAAATCATTTCTTACCAGACCATCCCTGCAGTGTATTCTAGTTGAAAAATCAAGAACACATCTATCTGGTTTGGGTTGAGACTTAGATGAAATGGATTGTGTTTCACTGGATCTTAGAAGACTTCCCTTTATGGGAGAGTTTTCTGGTTTGTGGTCCATTAAGGCATTTGTAAATTGAAGTCCTTTGGTTATTATAAATCTACACAACTTTATTCGGTTCCATCCTTTCTCTAGTTCCATTATAAGCTTGATACAGAACTTCTCTTGGGAAATAAATGGGATGTGTGGAGGACAGAAGAGCCTCAAAATTGGTAGAGCAGGGGAAAAGTTAGCAGAATGGATAGAATTGAAGCAGAAGTTTGGGAAGTATTTGCAGGTTTTGTCTCAGTTTAGACATGAAAAGAAGAGGGTGCACCAGCTTCACACTCTTTTGTCTTTAAGCTTCACCAGAAAGTCAAACAAAGGGCTAAAGAGAAAGCACCAAGAGGTAAAGTCCCAGTCTCTGCTCTGACGTCCCTCCCCTGGGGGTGAGACTTGCATGGACCCTGGCCCTCAGTGACCCCTGGTGCCAGGCGCTGGGTGCTCTAACCATTGCTCCAATTCCCTAAGTTGACAGATGCTCCTGAAGAGTTTTTGAGTGGGAAGTGAGAACCTGGGAATGTTCCAAAATTTTCCACCTTTCCCCTGGGAGAAAGTAGGGGAGACATCCCCAAGTGTGTCATTTACTAGTTTTATGACTCTGTAGAGATTATTTCATCTCTCAGTCTTGTTATCCATAAAAGGGACATCTGATGATGCTTTCTTAGTCATAGTGTGGTTTTGAAGAAAAATGAGAGCAGGTCTAGGAGAGCACATCATACCTGGTTAAGCTGTACCCAGATGTGCCCTCAGAGAGCTGACTGGGGAGGGGTGTTGTCTGCAGTCTCCTGTCATTTAACGGCTTCAACTTCCTGTAGGATGTCCCTGAATCCCCTCCTGTTCCGTGTAACACTGTCTCCTGGTTTCTCAGCTAGGAGACATTCCCAGAAAGAAGCTGACAAGCCGTGGGAGCTGCTCTCCATCATGCGAAGGTGATCTCTTGCTCTCTGCAGTCTCCCACCTCCCAGCGTGGCCCCTGGTGATTTCTGTGTTTGGCCTGGGGCAGGGCTGGGCAGGAATAGAATAGCTGAGGGGGAGCCAGACACATGGAGCCTGGAGCCCTGGGTGAGAGTTGCTGGAGGAGAGGGTGGGGTCAGACATCTCAGCGGAGAGTGGTCTTTCAGCTGTGCTCTGAGTGAGGCTCACAAAGGTGCCTGGCAGTCAGGATTTGACAGAATTGAACTCTGTGGGTTTTCTCCCAACCATGAGACAAGGTACTCAGTCAGGAGAATGGATAGTTAAGTGCATAAACAAGTCATCATTTTCATATTCTCTTTACAGCCACACCCTTTCAAGGGCAGACCCCTGGACCCTGCTGACATTACCTCCTCTGGTTCTGTCTTCAGGGAGGCCAGTTCCCAGGACAACCCTCAGGCAGGAGCTTGTCATATTATCGCCTTCTTAAGAGCTCTGCAGAAGGAGGAATTGGCTCCTGAGAGATGTTGTGTGCATCTCCTAATCCCCAGAATGCAGAGCTCTCACAGGGCTTCCGTGGCCCCAAGCGAGGCTGACTCCAGGTTCTACCTGGTGATGTCTCTGGTGCTGCCCCATCAGCTAACCCATTGGCTCCCCCACCTGCCTGGTTCCCTTTTCAAAATTCAGCTTCTCGGCACAGGTCAGCAGAGAGCTCACCCACCTCCCAGTTTCTCAAGGCCCTGTGTTCCCACCAGTTGTTTGAGACCTTGTCCAGTTTAGCTAGCCCTAACCTGCTGAATGTTTCTGCAGAAAAGCAGTGACAGTAACAGCATGGGGATAGAAAGCAGGAGCTCTCAGGTCTGTCTCAGGCCACACACTGGCAAAGAGGCAGATATTACTGCGTCAGTTACAAACGACTGGCATGCTTCCCTTCCCAGCCATGGCTGGCTTCCTCAGGAAGGGAGTGTGCGGCGGCTCCTGTGTGCAGACCCCTGCTGCCAAATCTGCAATTCTGTGGCTCTGGAGATTCAGCAGTTGATATCGGGTGAGACTACGCTGACCACCCCTACTTCATCGGGACCATCACAGGGCTCCTCTTGCCTAGAGGTTTCATCCATGTCTAGTCTCTCTTTTGATCAGAGTCAGGAGTCCCTGCCCTTCAAACAGCTTTCACTTCCATCAGCAACCCGCACAGCGTCACAACTCACAAAGCAGACATCTGTAACCCAGTCAGCTGCCAAGTCAGCCACTAAGCCAGCCACCAAGTCTGCCAGTGCAATCAGCATCCGCCAATACTGGGCTGGTCACCAACAGCTAAGGCAGGAATGTCGAGGGTCAGAGTTGCCCCTGAACACAGCAGCTCTATCTTCTTTGAGCCTTGAAGAGCCTAGGATTCCTGTGAACCAGCATGTCAAGAAGAAGAGCAACTCTGAAGGTATTCTGAAGAAACAAGGTCAGTAGCCCTTGAAAATTGGATTCCCTTTCTTTCGCTGAACACGAAGCTCACAAACCTACAATACCCTATTACCTTGATTCCCTTCGTCTACTGTTCCCACGTCCCCCAGTTGCTGATATATCTTTAAGTATTTGTATGTAATGCATGCATTTCTATCTATATCTGAGGGTCCCGAGATTTTCGAAGATTCCTGTGACAGCTTATGTCATACCATCCCCAAATTTCCAATCCTGAGTGGAAACCCTACCATTTCTTTCATCATGAATGCTACTTTTAAGGCCTCTGTTGAAAAGATGGGCTTTTTTCTCCCCTGATCTTAGGGTCATGGGAAGTAAGCCAGTCTACCCAAACTTTCTGTTTTTGAAGGATCTACTGTAGATGCTGTGCAAATATCACTGCAAACAATCCCAAACCCTGTGATCCTGGCTCTACCCTCTTCCACATTTCAGTTTGTAAGTCGTCTCTGTCCACTGCTTGGGGGATGCACTGAGGTCTCAGTGTGCTGGCCCCAGCAGAACTCAACTGTCTTTCCTTGGTTCCTCTTTTCTGCCCATTGAGTCCCTGGTTTACTCCTAAATATTTTGTCCCAAAAAGCGATCCCCATCTCTCTTTTCTCTCCCAATGATTTATTAATCTCCAGACTGTCTAAAATTTCCTCTACCTCAGTTAGACCCACGTTCTTCCCACCCTCCTGAATTTGGGCTCCTTCATTTTTCTATCCATGAGCCTCTATCATGTCCCATTTTTACTCTGGTCAAGTGTGAAGCCTTGCATTGGCACTTCCACTGCAGTAGCAGCTCCAGGGTCCATGGGGCTTGCTAGCTGTTGCCCAGAGATCTCTGTGGATGCAGCACACCCTACAGCCTAAGTCCTGAGATGTATTGAAGCCTATCTCCTGAGACCCAGGGGCCTATCTGTTTGGAGAAGTCCATTTAAAAATCCTCAGCAGCCAAGGTAGGATTTTTATGGACCATGACCCAAGCTGCTAGAGTTCCACCTTTAGAAGTGGTTTATTTGGCAATTTAATTTACCATTGCTGGGGTCTGCCCCAGAAGATCCAGCAGTCCCTCGAGTTGCTCCTTTCCCTGATGACCAGCAGCCTCTGTCCCAGGGTAGCACACTGACCACATGAGAGTCCCCTCGCCTGCAGACCTGGAGACCTGAGGGGATAGTGACCTCTTCTGATCTGTTGTGGCCAGCAGGGCCAGCCCATAGTTGCTTGTCCAGGCCATGGCGATGTTGTAGAGCCATCTTGACTAACGATGTGAGAAAATCTGCTAGGGGATTGTCCCTACCCACATCTGTTGGAACGTGTGCAGTGGTTGGAACCTAAATCACTGGGTCCACAGAACTGCAGGGCCCCTGGAAGCAGCTCAGTTCCCTGCACCCCAGAAAACAAGCCTCTAGACACAGAGGCAGCAGTCAGTCCCTACACAGATCAGGAAGTGATACTCTGGATACTGTCAGGCCTGAACCAGCAGCAGTAAGCCTCATCAGATGCTGTGACCAATCACTTTGTTTAGATAACTCCCTGCACCAGCAGGGGAAATAGGGACACAGGGAAACTCAAAGCTTCAGAGAGCCACAGAGAAGGGGTGCAGTGCCAAATCCCTCTCCATCCAGACAGACCATTTGCTCTGCCAGGGTTCTAGTAGGGACACATTCAAGTTGAACCCCCAAGAGGCCCTGACTTCTCAAATGTATCTCCAGAATCTTTCTCAGGTAAAATTTTAGTTTGGCCAGGATGGTTGCCTTGAGTGAGTTAGGAACTAGCAAGGTTCTGTCTGGACCTGCAGGGCCACCATCTCCAAACTCTCAGCTTAGTACCCCTTGTCCGTACCTTTTCCAGCATCTCCCTTACCTTGAGTTCCTAGAGCATCCTCCAAGATTCCTTGGAACCAAAGGACTAGATGAGAACGGTCTGTAAGACTGTTAGAACAAGGTCAATGACTTCACCTACACAAGGATTCCTGAGAATGCCATGTCTGGAAGTGTTCAGGACTTAAAGGGCCAGATCTTACAGGACCAATTTGCTGTTCCACAGTTTGCATTTAAAGGACCCACATATTTTTCAGATCCAGACTTTGCAGGACAAAATTTACAGGGCCACCTTTTCTAGGGGCAAGAGCTACAGGGTCTGGTAAAGACAGCTCATACTCACAAGAGCCCTATCCTTCCAGAAGCTGTAGAAGCTGACCTGGGAAATAAGCTGAAGCATTTTACACACTGGATCAACCCTGACACGAAAGGTCAAGGGCATAAGGAATGCATTCTCCGCTGTAAGGATGAGAAAGCGGCCAAAACCAAGACAAAAAAGGCTGAGAAGAGTCCACCCCCCATCAAACGCCCCACGAAGGGACCTAAGCTGGAGAAGGAGGAGGGCTTCTTTGACGCACTCCAGTGCCTGGACAGTGAGTTCCAGCCACAGTCCGTGCAGTCTGGCCAGTCCTGTTTCCTGCCCCTCTCCAGTGGCAGCTCCAAGCGCAGTCCTCTGCTGACTCGTGCCACTCAGCCGGAAGGTCCTTCCCATGTCTCAATTTGCACCTCAGCAGAGGGCACTTGTCTACCCCAGGAGAGTACCCCGTCCAGGAAGAAGGAGCTCAGAGGTTCCCAGAGTTCTGCATCCTCCTGAGAAGGCTGTCATCATCATTTCCATTAATGTTCTGTTTAGGCAGGACCCTCTCCAAATAAACTCTATACCTTTAAGCAAAGAACCACCTGTTTGTGCCTCCTTGTTTCCAGTGTGGTATGTGATGGAGAGAGTAGAGGAGTTAGATCATACACCCCGTGTAGTATAGGAGCTTAAACCCATATCACAGGTAGGTGAGCATTCCACCTGACTCTGCCAGCTCCACCTTGGACTGTGGATAGAGGGACCTGAGCACAGAAGGAAGACCTGTATCTAAGGTACACTGGAGGGAAAGTTCATGCGTGCCTTCTGTCCTGGCTTCCCTGCTGACTTTGAGCCCCAGAGGAGCAAATAGTGCATGATGACAGTACAAGAACTGATAGCTAGGAATGCAGTGAATTTTTGGCACAGTTTGTTGATAACTACTATATATTCCCATAAATTGGAGGGAAGGATTTTAGAGCAGTGTTGGAGTGCTTCTTCTTTGAGGAGGTGCTTTGTGTTTAAAGGACATAGCTAATATGACACATGTCAGAAGCAAACTATAGAATCTCCCCTCTCTGCACCTTGTTGTTATTGATTGGATTTTTTTTTTTCAGAGGTAATCTGTCTGGGAGCTTGCTATAGCTCTCTTGCCTCTTTGACCCTCATTGCCTTACAGTTGCATGGAATAAATGCCTCCTAGAATGAAAATCAGTTGATGATATCATCCCGAAAGAGTCACAATAAAAACGACTTTGAGAATCATCTTACATTCAACAGTTAAAATATTTGAGTACTTACTGCATGCCAGAAACTATGTCAGACACAGCAGTCACCTATACACAGGCCTCGCCTCCATGGAGATCCTTATCTTATGTGGTAGACAGTCTCACATGCCCAAATTGTCTAATCAGAACTGTATATACTTGGATATCCAGTATTTATTTCATAAATGAACTGATTGCTCGTACCACCACCACCACCCATTCACACATACCAGGCCTGCTCCCACATCAGTTAATGGCACCTTTCTTGCTAGTTGTTCAGTCCAAAATATTGGTGCCATCCATGACTTTCGCTTCTAAAAAGTCTGTTTTTGGTCTATCAATAAATCCTGTTGTTTCTACCTTCAAAATTCGAAAAACAACTCCTTCTTGTCTCCTCTGCCGCTACCAATACCAATAGTTTCATAATCTTCTGCTTCTTCCTAAAAACCATACGTCCAGCAGTCTATTCTCCACACAGTGCACATGGAGGGCCCTGGCTGGAGAAAGACAGAGAGAAATGGAGAGAGAAGTATAACGATGGGCCCAGATGAGGTCACTAAAGGAATGAGTCTAAATGAAGGAGAGGTCTAAAGACTGAGCTCTGGGATATTCCAGTGTTAGGAAATTGGGAATAAAAAGAGGAACAAATAAGCAGAGAAAACTGAAAAGCAGATGCCAGGGAGGAAGGAGGAAATCTGGAGGAGTGTGGCATACTGGCATATTACAAGGAGAAAGTGATCAACTGCAATAAAAGCTGTGGATTGGCCAAGTAAGATGAGGATGCAGAGTTCCCATTAGATTTAGCAACACTAATGGCCTTGGGAAAAACATACTCACCTGTGATGGAGGTGAAGGCATGACTAGAGTGGATTCAAGAGCGAATGAAATGAGAGTAATTGGTGATAACAAGTGTAATCAGTTCCTTCAAAGAGGTTTGTTCCACGGAAGTGCAGACAAATGGGGAGAAGGCTGTAGATAAACCCCAGAGAGTGTTTTTATTTTTTAAAAAATGAGAGACATAACATGTTGGATGTTGAGAGAAAGGATGAAATCGAGGAGAGATAAACTGATGATGCGGGGAAATCTGCCAGAGCCATGAGGTGGTGTGGAGGTGAGGAGATGGCAGCGAATGCCCAGGTCCAGGAGGTGATCTTGGAGAAAACAGACACTTTGCTGGTGGGTAGTAGAGAGAAGGAAGCATTGAGGTGAGACTTTGTGTATGAAGAGGAGAAAGGTTGCTGTCACATGTAGTGGAGTTCGGGCAACGACTCAAAAGGCTAAGTGAGGGGCTGGAAAGGTACCGTGGCTGGGGGTGAAGGAGTGGTATGGAGAGCCAGAGCTGAAGCAGAGTAGAGGCAGATTCTGGAAGTTACTACAGCAAGTTGCTGTTAGGGCCTGAGGATTTGTGGGTCAACTGAGGGCCAGGTGGGTATGGAAAGGTGGTGGTGGTTGAACACATTATTGGAACACGGGCACTAAGGAAAGATCACAGAGAAACTCTAGACGCCCAGAACATGAGGAAAAGGATGGGCCTAGAGACACAGGAAGGGGGCAGGTGTGGTATCCTAGTGTTCAGGGAGTTTTGGGGGCTGGAGGAGGGAAATGGGAAGCAGAAAAGGGCTGCCCTGAGCAGATGGGAGGGCTCTGTTCTGGACACTTCATTTCTCTCAGAAGGTGGCACCGCTGCATTCCCACCTTCTGACCTACCAGAGGGGAGAGTAAGGGCAGAAAGGGCCGTGGCCTCCTCATGGTGTGGTATGAGGGCTGTGGGATGCCCTGCCTCACTGATTCTGAAGGAAATTCAAGATGGCTCACAGACCACAACCAGCAGTGGTGGCGGGAGTCTCCTCCTCTGATAGGACCCAGTACTTAGCACAGTGTGTCCACTGCCAGCTGGATGCAGAAAAGGCAGGTTGGGAAGCAGCATGAGTGCGTCCCTCCTCTGAATGGTGACTCTGTGCTAAGGGGTGGCAGCCCAGCCCCTATTGTGGCCCCCAGGGTGAGGAGGCACAAGGCCCAGGCCAGCTGAACCACATCTTCCAGAGTTTTCCTAAAGCATCCTCAAAGGTGGTAAGAGGCCTTGTGACAGGCAGATCCTCCCTTCCTGGTGGGAGTTGGGCTGAGAGCCACGTAGGAGGATGGCCAGCAGAATGAACGTGACTTGGAAAGGTCCAGTGGAAGCCAAGTTTATGTGCACACATTCTGGCTGAGGTGGAGCAGGTCCTTCCCTTGGTGCCCTGCAGGCTTCCAAGTGCCTCAGCAGATTCCCAATACGGGTATTTCAGACAACTGCCCATCATGACTGAGTGTCTCTTGTACCTGCTCGCTTCATCCTAGCAGGAACGTTATTGCTGAGCTCCAGAGTGAATGTTTCAGGCTTCATCTTGTTCTTGCTCAGTCCTGTCATGCTGGCCTCTTGCCAGCAGGGGACCAGGACTCCTGGAACAGGAGCTGAAACTCCCTGCCCTGCTCAAATTCCCAGTCTGTTGGAGACACCATGCAATTTCTAGTCCCTCTCCACTGTGAGTCTTTGAGTAAATATCCCCTGCCCCTAATTCCTACATCCTCTGAATCACCCTCATTCCATGGCCTCATCTCTATCCTTGACTAACTTTACCATCGCCGCTGTGTCCAGGCTCAATCTCTGCAAAGATAATTAATAATGTATGGACATGATAGTAGAAAAAAGCATGTTACAAAAATATCCATGCTATAGTCGTATATAAAAATATGAATAGATTTAAAGAGCAGTTTTATGTTCGCAGAATATTAGGCAGTATATTGTCACCCTGCTTATTTAACTTATATGCAGAGTACATCATGAGAAATGCTGGGCTGGAAGAAGCACAAGCTGGAATCCAGGTTGCCGGGAGAAATATCAATAACCTCAAATATGCAGATGACACCACTCTTATGGCAGAAAATGAAGAAGTCACTAAAAAGCCTCGATAAAAGTGAAAGTGGAGAGTGAAAAAGTTGGCTTAAAGCTCAACATTCAGAAAATGAAGATCATGGCATCTGGTCCCATCACTTAATGGGAAATATATGGGGAAACAGTAGAAACACTGTCAGACTTTATTTTCGGGGCTGCAGATGGTGACTGCAGCCATGAAATTAAAAGACGCTTACGCCTTGGAAGGAAAGTTATGACCAACCTAGATAGCATATTCAAAAGCAGAGACATTACTTTGCCAACAGTGGTCTGTCTAGTCAAGGCTATGGTTTTTCCAGTAGTCTTGTATGGATGTGAGTTGGACTGTGAAGAAAGCTGAGTGCCAAAAATTGATGCTTTTGAACTGTGGTGTTGGAGAAGACTTGAGAGTCCCTTGGACTGCAAGCAGATCCAACCAGTCCGTTCTAAAGGAGATCAGCCCTGGGATTTCTTTGGAAGGAATGATGCTGAAGCTGAAACTCCAGTACTTTGGCCACCTCATGCGAAGAGTTGACTCATTGGAAAAGACTCTGATGCTGGGAGGGATTGGGGGCAGGAGGAGAAGGGGATGAGATGACAGAGGATGAACTGGCTGGATGGCATCACTGACCTGATGGACATGAGTCTGAGTAAACTCCAAGAATTGGTGATGGACAGGGAAGCCTGGTGTGCTGTGACTCATGAGGTCGCAAAGAGTCGGCTGTGACTGAGCGACTGAACTGAATTGAAGCAGTATGTAGAGAGTTCTCATATATTAAACCTCCTCATCCTTGGTCACATACGCAGTTTCCCCTATTGCTAACATCTTTCATTTAGCAGTGTATATTTGTTAAAATTGATAAGACAATACTGATAGATTTTATTATAAACTAACATTCATAGTTTATGTTAGGGTTCACTCTTTGTGTTATACCTGATATGGGTTTTGACTAATGTATAATGACATATATTCACCATTACAGTATCAGAAGACTTTCATTGCCCTAAAGAGTCCATTTGTTCACCTATTCATTCCTTTTTCCCTTCCTCCCAAACCCTGGCAACCATTGTTCTTTTTCTTTAAATTAAAAAATTTATTTCTTTAACTGTTTTGATTTTTAGTTGCTGTGTACAAGATCTTCGGTGCGACATGTACAATCTCTTGTTGAGTTGACACGCAGGCTCCTTAGTTGTGGCACACAGGCTCAGGAGTTGTAGCATGCACGCCCTGTGGCATGTGGGATCTTAGTCCTCCAAACAGAGATGGAACCTCTGTCCCTCACATTGCAAAGTGAACTCTCAAACATTGGATTACCAGGGAAGTCCCTTTAAAAACTTTTTTATTTTATATTGGAGTATAGTTGATGAACAATATTCTGTTAGTTTCAGGTAAACAGCAAAGTGATTCTATTATCAATGTATCTATTCTTTTTCAAATATCTTTCCCATTTAGATTATTACAGACTATTGAGCTGACTTCCCTGTGCTATGCAGTAGGTTCTGTTGGTTACTTATTTTCAATATAACATGTCACCCCCAGCTCCCAATTCATCCCTCGCCTCCTTTCACCCCGAGAACCAAGAGTTTGTTCTGTAAGTCTATGAGTGTGCTTCTGTTTTGTAGATAAAGTCATTTATGTGTGTATATATATATTCTGCATATAAGTGATATCATATGATATTTGTCTTCCTCTATCTGACTTACTTTGCTTAGTATCGTA
Organism: Madoqua kirkii; assembly: GCA_006408675.1. Classification (NCBI taxonomy): domain Eukaryota; kingdom Metazoa; phylum Chordata; class Mammalia; order Artiodactyla; family Bovidae; genus Madoqua; species Madoqua kirkii. The sequence goes on along the minus strand of SJYC01058739.1, from coordinate 12,880 downwards.
ATCTCTAAGTCCATCCATGTTACTGCAAATGGTATTGTTTCTTTCTATTTAATGGATGAGTAATATTTTTTTATATGTATGTATCTTCAGTTCAGTTCAGTCACTCAGTAATGTCCGACTCTTTGCGACCCCATGAACCACAGCAAGCCAGCCTCCCTGTCCGTCACCAACTCCCGGGTGCACCCAAACCCATGTACATTGAGTCAGTGATGCCATCCAACCATCTAATCCTCTGTCGTCCCCTTCTTCTCCTGTCCTCAATTTTACCCAGCATCAGGGTCTTTGCAGATGAGTCAGCTCTTTGCATCAGGTGGCCAAAGTATTGCAGTTTCAGCTTCAACATCTGTCCTTTCAATGAACACCCAGGACTGATCTCCTTTAGGATGAACTGGTTGGACTCTCAAGAGTCTTCTCCAAACCCACAGTTCAAAAGCATCCATTATTCGGCACTTAGCTTTCTTTATAGTGCAACTCTCACATCCATACATGACCACTGAAAAACCAAAGCCTTGACTAGATGGACATTTGTTGGCAAAGTAATGTCTCTGCGTTTGAATATGCTACCTAGGTTGGTCATAACTTTCCTTCCAAGGAATAAGCATCTTTTAATTTCATGGCTGCAATCACCATCTGCAGTGATTTTGGAGCCTCAAAAAATAAATCAGCCATTGTTTCCATTGTTTCCCCTCTATTTCCTATGAAGTGATGGAACCAGATGCCATGATCTTAGCTTTCTAAATGTTGAGCTTTAAGCCAACTTTTTCAGTCTCCTCTTTCACTTTCATCAAGAGTCTCTTTAGTTCTCCTTCACTTTCTGCCATAAAGGTGGTGTCATCTTCATATCTGAGGTTATTGGTATTTCTCCCCGCAATCTGGATTCCAGCCTGTGCTTCCTCCAGCCCAGCATTTCTCATGATGTACTCTGCATGTAACTTAAATAAAGAGGGTGACAATATACAGCCTTGATGTACTCCTTTTCCTATTTGGAACCAGTCTGTTGTTCCATGTCCAGTTCTAACTGTTGCTTCCTGGCCTGCATACATATTTCTCAAGAGGCAGATCAGGTGGTCTGGTATTCCATTTCTTTCAGAATTGTCCACAGTTTATTGTGATCCACACAGTCAAAGGCTTTGGCATAGTCAGTAAAGCAGAAATAGATGTTTTCTTGGAACTCTCTTGCTTTTTCAATGATCCAGTGGATGTTAGCAATTTGATCTCTTTTCCTCTTACGTTTTGAAAACCAGCTTGAACATCTGGAAGTTCACAGTTCACATATTGGTGAAGCCAGGCTTGGAGAATTTTGAGCATTACTTTACTAGTGTGTGAGATAAATTAAATTCTTGTGGTAGCTTGAGCATTCTTTGGCATTGCCTTTCTTTGGGATTAGAATGAAAACGGACCTTTTCCAGTCATGTGGCCACTGCTGAGTTTTCCAAATTTGCTGGCATATTGAGTGCAGCACTTTCACAGCATCATCTTTCAGGATTTGAAACAGCTCAACTGCAGTTCCATCACCTCCATCACCTCATGGTGATGCTTCATAGTGATGCTTCCTAAGGATCACCTGACTTCACATTCTAGGATATCTGGCTCTAGATGAGTGATCACACCATCATGATTATCTGGGTCGTGAAGATCTTTTTTGTACAGTTCTTCTGTGTTTTCTTGCCACCTCTTCTTAATATCTTCTGCTTCTATTAGGCTCCTACCATTTCTGTCCTTTATTGAGCCCATCTTTGCATGAAATGTTCCCTTGGTATCTCTAATTTTCTTGGGGAGATCTCTAGTCTTTCCCATTCTGTTGTTTTCCTCTATTTCTTTGCATTGATTGCTGAGCAAGGCTTTCTTATCTCTCTTTGCTCTTCTTTGGAACTCTGCATTCAAATGGGTATATCTTTCCTTTTCTCCTCTGCTTTTCACTTCTCTTCTTTTCACAGCTATGTGTAACACCTCCTCAGACAGTCATTTTGCTTTTTTGCATCTCTCTTTCTTAGGGATGGTCTTGATTCCTGCCTACTGTACAATGTCACGAACCTCCATCCATAGTTCATCATGCACTCTATCTATCAGATCTAGTCCCTTAAATCTATTACTCACTTCGTCTGTATAGTCATAAGGGATTTTATTTAGGTTATACCTGAATGGCTTAGTGGTTTTCCCCACTTTCTTTAATTTCAGTCTGAATTTTGCAATAAGGAGTTCATATCTGAGCCACAGTCAGCTCCTGGTCTTGTTTTTGCTGACTGTATAGAATTTTTCTATCTTTGGCTGCAGAGAATCAATCTGATTTTGGTGTTGATCATCTAGTGATGTCTGTGTTTCTATGTAGCACATCTTTATCCATTCATCTGTCAGAGGATGTATTGGCTATTGTATTGGCTATATTACACAGCAATGCAGTGAACATTGGGGCGCATGTATTCTTTCAAATTATGTTTTTCTCTGGATATATTTTCAAGAGTGGGATTGCTAGATTGTATGGTAGCTATAATTTTAGTCTCTTTTAATGTAAATACTGTTCTCCATAGTGGCTATACCAGTTTACATTCCTGCCCACGAGGGCACCCTTTGCTTCACACCCTCTGCAGCATTTATTGTTTGTAGACTTTTTGATGATGGCCATCTTGACTGGTATGGGGTGATATTTCATTGTAGTTTTGATTTGTATTTTTCTATTAATTAGTTGGGGCAGGAGGAGAAGGGATGACTGAGGATGAGATGGCTGGATGGCTCACGGACTCAGTGGATGTGAGTCTGAGTGAACTCCGGGAGATGGTGATGAACAGGGAGGCCTGGCATGCTGCGATTCATGGGGTCGCAAAGAGTCAGACACGACTGAGCGACTGAACTGAACTGAACTAAATGATTAGTAATGTTGAGTACCTTTTCATTTGTCTTATTTGGAGAATGTCTATTCCACTACTCTTGCCTGGAAAATCCCATGGATGGAGGAGCCTGGTAGGCTGCAGTCCACGGGGTCACACAGAGTTGGACACAACTGAAGTGACTTAGCAGCAGCAGCAGCAGCCCATCTTTTGATTGAGTTGTTTTGTTGATATTGAGTTGCATGAGCTGTTTGTAAATTTTGGAGATTAATTCCATGTCTGTTGCATCATAAATATTTTCTCCCATTCTGTGGGTGGTCTTTCATTTGCTTATGGTTTCCTTTGCTGTGCAAATATTTTTGAGTTTAAGTCTCATTTGTTAATATTTTCTTGTTTCTAGCTTTTTTGCTTAGCCTAGTGCATTCAAAGTTCATCCATGTTGTAAAAAGTATTAGAATTCAGTTACTTTTTATGGTTAAATAATAGTCCATTGTATGTATATATTGCATTTTGTTTATCTGTTTGTACATTGATGGATGTTTGGGTTGGCTCCACCTTTTTGTTATAGCAAAATTGCTGAGATTGAATGTCGATGAGCAGGTATCTGTTTGAGCCCCTGTTTTCAATTTCTTTGGGTATATACCTAGGCATGGGATTGATGGATTATATGGTAATTCTATATTTAACTTTCAGAGAAACTACCACCAAATTGTTTTCCACAGAAAATTCACCATTTTGCACTCCCACCAGCAATGTACAACGGTTCTGGTTTTTCCACATCATCATCAGCATGTTTTTCCTTTAAAAAAAAAAAATCATCATTGTCATGGGTTTGGAATGGTGTCTCATTGTGACCTTGATTTGCACTCCTCTAATGAAAAAGGTCAATCTTCATTCAAATCCCAAAGAAAGGCAATGCTAAAGAATGCTCAAACTACCACAATTGCACTCATTTCACATGCCAGTAGAGTAATGCTCAAAATTCTCCAAGCCAGGCTTCACCAATATGTGAACCGTGAACTTCCTGATGTTCAAGCTGGTTTTCGAAAAGGCAGAGGAACCAGAGATCAAACTGCCAACATCCGCTGGATCATGGAAAAAGCAAGAGAGTTCCTAAAAAACATCTATTATGTTTCAGCTTCAGCATTAGTCCTTCCAATGAATATCCCAGACTGATCTCCTTTAGGATGGACCGGTTGGAACTCCTTGCACTCCAATGGACTCTCAAGAGTCTTCTCCAGCACCACAGTTCAAAAGCATCAATTCTTCAGTGCTCAGCTTTCTTCAGAGTCCAACTCTCAAATCCATACATGACCACTGGAAAAACCATAGCCTTGACTAGACAGACCTTTGTTGACAAAGTAATGTCTCTGCTTTTTAACATGCTATCTAGGTTGGTCATAACTTTCCTTCCAGGGAGTAAGCGTCTTAATTTCATGGTTGCAATTATATCTGCAGTGATTTTGGAGACCAAAAAAATAAAGTCTGACACTGTTTCCCCATCTATTTCCCTGGAAGTGATGGGTCCAGATGCCATGATCTTGTTTTCTGAATGTTGAGCCTTATGTCAACTTTTTTCACTCTCCTCTTTCACTTTCATCAAGAGGTTCTTAAGTTCTTCAGTTTCTGCCATAAGAGTGGTGTCATCTGCATATCTGAGGTTATTGATATTTCTCCCCGCAATCTGGATTCCAGCTTGTGTTTCTTCCAGCCCAGTGTTTTTCATGATGCACTCTGAATAGAAGTTAAATAAGCAGAGTGACAATATACAGCCTTGACGTACTCCTTTTCCTATTTGGAACTAGTCTGTTGTTCCATGTCCAGTTCTAACTGTTGCTTCCTGGCCTGCATACATGTTTCTCAAGAGGCAGGTCAGGTGGTCTGGTATGCCCATCTCTTTCAGAATTGTCCACAGTTTACTGTGATCCACACAGTTAAAGGCTTTGGCATAGTCAAGAAAGACGAAATAGATGTTTTTCTGGAACTCTCTTGCTTTTTTGATGATCCAGTGGATGTTGGCAGTGTGATCTTTGCTTCTTCTACCTTTTGAAAACCAGCTTGAACATCTGGAAGTTCATGGTTCACATACTGCTGAAGCCTGGCTTGGACAATTTTGAGCATTACTTTACTAGTGTGTGAGATGAGTACAATTCTGCGGTAGTTTGAACATTCTTTGGCATTGCCTTTCTTTGGGATTTGAATGAAAACTGACCTTTTCCAGTCCTGTGGCCACTGCTGAGTTTTCCAAATTTGCTGACAAATTTTCTTTGGAATTCTGCATTTAGATGTTCGTATCTTTTCTTTTCTCCTCTGCTTTTTGCTACTCTTCTTTTCTCTGCTATATGTAAGACCTCCTCAGACAGCCATTCTGTTTTTTGCATTTCTTTTCCATGGGGATCGTCTTGATCACTGTCTCCTGTACAATGTCACGATCCTCTGTCCATAGTTCATCAGGCACTCTATCAGATCTAGGCCCTTAAGTCTATTTCTCACTTCCACTGTATAATCATAAGGATTTGATTAGGTCATACCTGAATGGTCTAGTGGTTTTCCCTACTTTCTTAAATTTAAGTCTGAATTTGGAAATAAAGAGTTCATAATCTCAGCCACAGTCAGCTCCCCATCTTGTTTTTGCTAAATGTATAGAGCTCCTCCATCTTTGGCTGCAAAGAATATAATCAATCTGATTTCGGTATTGACCATCTGGTGATGTCCATGTGTAGAGTCTTCTCTTGTGTTCTTGGAAGAGGGTGTTTGCTATGACCAGTGCATTCTCTTGGCAAAATTCTATTAGCCTTTGCCCTGCCTTTGTACTCCAAGGCCAAATTTGCCTGTCAACCAGGTTTTTCTTGACTTCCTACTTTTGTATTCCAGTCCCCTATAATGAAAACGACATCTTTTTTGGATGTCAGTTCTAAACGGCCTTGTAGGTCTATATAGAACCATTGAACTTCAGCTTCCTCAGTGTTACTGGCTGGGGCATAGACTTGCATTACTGTGATATTGAATGGTTCGCCTTGGAAATGAACAGAGATCATTCTGCTATTTTGTCATTCTTTCACTTAGCAATATATATTTCCTCCATGTCTTAAATGGCTTGATAGCTCATTTCTTTTTTAATGCTGAGTAATATTCCATTGTATAGACTTACCACTGTGTGATTATTCATTCAGCTATTGGAGGATACATCGGCTGTATATATTTATGTTTTTCATCTTTTCAGTGGTCTGTACTTTGTAATTTTCTTACATTATAAATTAATTATATTCTTGTTTATATGATTCTTTAAAATCTCAGAGTTGGCAACATGATGGCTTCTTTTAGTTTTACATATAACATTCTGTGACTCAGAAGACGTTGCTTTATTGCCCTGGGTTCAGTTTCCATGTCTAGAAGTGAATATTGGAACGAGAGTTACCAAGTACCTGTCTGTCATAAACATCTAGAATGATCATGTTTATTTTAAAATTCATTTAAAAGTCCCTGGACCTAATTGCAGCATCCATTGATAGGGCATTAGCCATGAGGCAGTGGAGGAGTATGGGTGTATGTGTAAATGTTTTATAGACTTCATGTAGGAATTTCTTGAAGTGAAAGGCTGGACCTGTAATCCACAGACACTGCCCACAGGCTTCATGCACACAGGCTGTGAAAGCCTCCAGCTTACAGCGAAAGGAACCAGCACTCCACACACAAGAAAGAGAGTGCAAAACCCCGCCCTTCACCGTGGACTTTTCTCATCAGTTACTATTTCCAAGGCCACCATGTTTTCCTCAGAAACCTCCTGTGATATGTTTTTCACATTTTTAAAATTGTGACCCACAGTAAATAAATATAGTTTATGATGTGGTCTTCTATATACAGTTATAAACATGTATTCAGAGATCTATAACTGAACTCAATTTTTTATGGAGCAGCCCTAATTTTACTACATGTGATTTTCCCTGATATTTTCTAACCTCTCTATCCTAGTTCATTAAAACATTCCTGATTGTGACTCTCTAAAATGATTCCATGACTTCCTAATGGGTCTGGACTTGTACTTTGAAAATCATAGCCTTAGGATCATTATATATTTTTGATTAGTGAACTATACTTTTGTCTTTTTTTTTTTTTGCTCTTTATTATTTATTTATTTACTTACTTACTTACTTTTACTTTACACTACTATATTGGTTTTGCCATATTTTGACATGAATCTGCCACGGGTGTACATGAGTTCTCAGTCCTGAACCCCCTTCCCACCACCCTCCCCATATCATATCTCTGGGTCATCTTGATGTCTTTTGATTTAACTATAGTTATCTCTAAAAGAGAAGGGCAATACTGTGGGATAAGGTATGCTTTCCCTTCGACTGGAGTGATGTGAGCACAGAATTCTCAAGCTTTTTTTTTTAATACTTTATTCTATTTTACAGTACTGTATTGGTTTTGCCATACATTGACATGAATCTGCCACAGGTGTACATGATCTCCCCATGCTGAAGCCCCCTCTCACCTCCCTTCCCCCCTCCCCATCTTGTCCATGGTTATGTAATAAATATTTCATGCAGTTAAAAAGAGAAACCACAGCCCCCAAATGGCATCACTTGTGCTAAAACCCAAGATACCAAACCTAGATTTAATACCTAACCTAATTGCAGTTTTTTTTCTTTATTCTAGTTTACAATACTGTATTGGTTTTGCCATACATTGACATGAATCAGCCACAGGTGTACATGATCTCCCCATGCTGAAGCCCCCTCTCACCTCCCTTCCCCCCTCCCCATCTCCCCAGATCATCCGAGTACACCAGCCCCAAGCATCCTGTATCCTGTATTGAACATAGACTGGCGTCAAGCTTGTTTTTAGAGTCTGTGAGATTGGAAGTTCTAGCAGATCTGTTCTGATACTGATATTCCTCTGGCTGAAGAAAACCCTGCTTTGCATAAGAGGCTAATTCTCTTGTGGACATAGGTAAAAGCATATTTATAGGAGCATTGTTTTTAGTGATTTAAAGAAAAAAACAACCTCAATAAGAATAGGAAGTGTAGAGCAATGATTATTAAATGGTGAACTGGCTGGATCCAGGCAGCTGGGAAGTGTATGTAAGAAACTTCAGGAAGAGAGGGAGAAATGAATGGGTTGAAAAAAGCATAGCCATTATATTATGTGTGTTTATGTTTAGAAAACAAATATTAAAAAGCCATTACCTCCCCACCCCTTTCTGGTAACAGACTACAAAACAGCAAAGGTTTATGGTATCTTCTTGGTTTGAGAGGGATACATAGAAGTTACTAGCTTTCTAAATAGTTTCTGGAAAGCCCATTCCCAGAGTTATAGCAAAAGTTTTAGGAAATAGAGAATAAGATCCTTATGTTAAAAAATTGAGAAACACTGTTCAAAGCCCTGGAAAACATACTTGAAAAAAATTTTAAGAATGAATCCTTAGAAGAAAATCAATAAAATATGCATTTGGTTCTGTCAAGTGTCTCTTTCAATTCTGGTTTCTCCGGTGTGTATGCCCAGCAGTGGAATTTCTGGGTCATAAGGCAGTTCTATTTGCAATTTTTTAAGGAATCTCCACAGTTTTCCATAATGGCTGTACTAGTTTGCATTCCCACCAACAGTGTAAGAGGATTCCCTTTTCTCCACATTCTCTCCAGCATTTATTGCTTGTATATTTTTGGATCGCAGCCATTCTGACTGGTGTGAAGTGGTACCTCATTGTGGTCTTGATTTGCATTTCTCTGATAATGAGTGATGTTGAGCATCTTTTCATCTGTTTGTTAGCCATCCATATGTCTTCTTTGGAGAAATGCCTATTTAGTTCTTTGGCTCATTTTTTGATTGGATCGTTTATTTTTCTGGAGTTGAGCTGCATAAGTTGCTTGTATATCTTTGAGATTAGTTGTTTGTCAGTTGCTTCTTTTGCTATTGTTTTCTCCCATTGGAAGGCTGTCTTTTCACCTTACTTATAGTTTCCTTTGTTGTGCAGAAGTTTTTAATTTTAATTAGATCCCATTTGTTTATTTTTGCTTTTATTTCCAGTATACTGGGAGGTGGAGTATTTTTAATTAAAGTAATTGTATTATTCATCTCTGTTTGCTTATTTTTTACTTCTTCTATGTCCTTGGTGACTGTATAAACTGTGTTAAATGTTTCTTGCATTTTCTCCATGCTATTTCAAGTCTTCAGAGCATCTTTACTATCATTATTCTGAATTCTCTTTCAGGTAGATTGCTTATTTCCTCTACATTTATTTGGTCTTGTGAGTTTCTACCTTGCTCTTTCATTAGTGCTATATTTCTCTGCCTTTTCATAATTTTTTTCTAACTTGCTCCACTTGACATCTCCTTTTCCCAGTCTTCAGGGTTATATTCCTTCTTCCTTTTGGTTTTTTCCCTTCGAGAGAAAGTTTGTTTGAGTAGTTTGTGTTGATATCTTGTTAGGGGTGACTTGTGCCTGTATTCTAGTGGGAGAAGATCAAGCAGATTGAGCAGGCAATTCCAAAAATAATGGGACATATACACTCACTTTCACACATACAGGTATAACCAAAGTATTCTAAAGAAAAGAATACCGAAGATTGACTTGGTGAACAAGGGAAATCAAAAGTGATATTGATCAAGTAAAAGCAGAGCTAGTTAGTGCTCAGTCTGGAAAACTGAGTATGTAAATAGTGTCAACTGTGTAATATAACAAAGAGAACAAGAATTTAACTTACTCGGTGAAAAAGGAAAGACTGAAGAAAAAAAGGAGAAGAAAAAAGAGAGGAAAAAAAGAGGAGAAGGGAAGGAAAAGAGAAAAAGAGGGAAAATAGAAAAAGAGGGAAAATAGGATAATAAAAGGATAATTTTATTACCTTTTTGGAAAAGAGGGTAATTAAAAAAGAATAAAAGAAAGAACAGAAAAGCAAAGATAAATAGATATATGTGGAAAAGTTTTATATGTATTCAGGAACAGCTACAGCCAGTAAAGAACTATAGGAAAAGCAGTTTAATATCAAAAACAAAATCAAAAAGCTGTTCTTAAAACTGTAAAAACAAAGAGGGAAACTCCACAGCACTGCAAAAGGCTAATGTGAAGGTGGAAATATGAAGGGGAAATAAACAGCGTAATTTATAAGAAAAAGAAACGGTTCTCAAGGTTGTAGCTCCTCTTGATTGTGGAGTCTGCCCCATTGATGGGGCTGGATTAGGGCCCTGTCATGTTTTCCTTGTTAGGGAGCTAGTGTTGGAGCTGGATCTCGTCTCTCTAAAGGGCAGTGTAGTGTCCAGTAGTAGGTTTTGTGGTGTCTATGGGTTCAATTGGAAGAGCAAATGGCAACCCACTCCAGTATTCTTGCCTGGAGAATCCCATGGACAGAGGAGCCTGGCAGGCTACAGTTGACAGGGTCACAAGAGTCGGACACGCCACGACTTAGTGACTAAACCAGCAAGGGTTCAGTATGTGGTTGGGTTCCGCAGTCCTTCGGGTTTTGGCAGTGTTAGACACGTCTCTTTCTGCAGCTACTTCAACTCTCAGCGTATCTTCACTGCCGTCAGCTCCTAGTTGTCCCTGGGATTATTGCTGGTGCTTCTGTTCTACTGCCCTACCCTGCACTGCTGAAGCCTGCTAGGTGGGGGCTTGTGTGGATCTTTTCTCAGCTCCCTGACCATGCCCTCTGCAGCATGGAGACTAGTGGAGACTAGTGTGGGCTTCCCTCAGCCCCCTGAGCTTGCCCTCATATTCGCAGGTTTTATGTGCCCTTGTCTCAGATCCCTAGGCCTGCCCTGTATATCGTGGGGTTTGTGCTCACTTGGCTCAGTTCCCCAGGCCCATCTTCTTTGTCATGGGGCTCAAGGTTCTTCTTTTGGCTCCCCAGGCCTGTCCTCTGTGCCCCGAGGGTTGTGTGTGCTGGAGAGGTTTGTATGCCTCCCAACTCTTGGTTGCCCCAGCCTCCCCTCTGGGAACTTTGTCTGTGAGCTGATCATGGGCTGAGGAGAGCAGCTTTCTCTGTTTTTTGTTTTTTGTTTTGTTATTTTTTTTTTTGCCCTCTAAGTCTTTGCTTTGCCCAGTTTTCTAAGACTCTGCAGCCTTGTCTTGGGCCTGCCTGAGAGGGAACTTTCCTGTGAATGGGATCTCCTGTTTCAGGACTGCCTCCCTCCCTCGGGGTACAAGCTTCTGTCCAAAATTCTTCATCTTTTCCTTCTTCTGTCTCCATCCTCTCTCTTACCTCATTCCAGGAACCTTAGCCTGTCCCCCTGGAGGCCTGGGGTCTTCTGCTGTTGCCTAGAGGTTGCTTTGTAGGAGTTGTTCCATATCTTGATGAGTTTTTAATGTATTTGTGGGGAGGCTGGCGATCTCCCCATCTTACTCCTCCACCATCTTCCTCTTTTAACCTATATACCCTGACTTCTAATCACTAGTTTGCTTTATTTTTGTGTGACTGACAGATAAAAGAAGCTAAGGTAAGAGTCATAAAGTGTCCATCTGTTCAAGATGATGTTGCTAGTTTGCATGTTACATTTCTTACTTCCACTGAGATCTTTAATCACTGTCCGAAGTGAGAGATAATATGAGTGAGGAATCGAGTTTTTCCCCAAGAACAAGCATAATAAAGAGTGTGACTGTCTTGAAACAAATGCTTTCAGTTAAATAAACATGTGTAAAAGAAGGGCTTCCTTGGTGGGTCAGTGGTAAAGAATCTGCCTACCAATGCGGGAGACACGAGTTTGATTCCTGGGTAACGAAGATCTCCTGGAATAGAAAATGGCAACTCACTTCAGTGTTCTTGCCTGGAGAATCCCATGGACAGAAGAGGCTGGTAGACTATAGTCCATGGGATCACAAACAGTTGGACATGACTGAGTGACTAAACAACAACAAATTAAAAGAAAGTCTTGTTCAAATACTGTTTATATTTTTTAAAGCATCTTTGTGTGTGTGTGTGTCTGTGTGTGTGTGTGTGTGAAAATGACCATAGAAAACTTGCTAATGTAGGAATATCGTTGGTTAATGAACATTTCCTGAGTGCTGCAGAACAATGTGCTAGACAACAAAATGCAGCTTTGAACTCAAGGTAGGGAAAAATGTCACTCCTCTGTTTGTAGAAAGACCTTCACAAGATAAAAGATAGAGAAGTGATAAAATAATAAGAAACCAAAACTATGAAAAACATTCCATTACACTCATGTTTCCATTTTTAAGCTTCAATTTCTTCTTCCACTTATGGTCCCTTAAATCCCTTTTATTCCCCTCATCCACTTTTTTTCATGATGTACTTCAAGGCTGATCATATTTAGATTCCTCTTGCCCATAAAAATAAAGTACTAAAACTCATGTTAGTAAAAAGAAAAAAAAAGTATATATATATATAAATACATATATATATACATATATATATATATAGGGACTTCCTGGTGGTCCAGTGGTTAACACTTCACCTTCCAATGTAGCAGATGTGGGTCTGATCCCTGGTCAGGGATCTAGGATCTCATATGCCTTTTGGCCAAAAAAGCCATAACATTAAAAAAAAAAAGAAGCAGTAATATAACAAATTTGTTAAAGACAACAAAATTTAAAAATATGAATGAGTAATCAATTAATTAATTTCTCACAGAACTTTTGAAGGATCATGATTGTTCCCTTAAAGATAGAATATAACTCAGGTAGTAGATTAAGGATGCAAAGTGTAAGGGTTGATGAGATATAGTCACCTAAGTCCAAGGAGGAGCCCTATGCATGTGTAGCACTCATTTTAAAAATATTTATAAAAGAATAAACAATAGAAAGGATCCCATGTAACTCACAGCTTTAGAGTTGGTCAGTTTTTTTCCATTAAAATCATCACTACATGCTGGGGTCCAGCCCCAGTGGATCCAGGGAATTCGAAGTGGGGACAGCAGTGGCGTCTGAGGAATTAATTGCTTAACTAAAGACATGGAGGGAGATTAGAAAGAAATAATGTAGTAGGAAAATAAGTGGAGAAAAGATTCTGAATAAATTGGTTTACGTGGAAAACCAATAAAACTCCAAGACAAGGAGTTTGCACTATCTACGTAGGCCACCAGCGCCTGCTTGAAAGCAGAGGA
>SJYC01058735.1:19-42416 GCA_006408675.1 Madoqua kirkii | reverse complement strand
GAAGCCTGCCCCGCGAGCCAGGCGGGGCGGGGCGGGGCTTGCGGGCCCGCGGGGTTCGCGCCTACTCCGTTCTCCACCGCGCTCCCAGCGGGCGAGCTGCCAGCCGGCCGGACCGCCGAGAGCAGAGAGCTGAGGTGACGGGGAGCTAGCCGTGGAACGACGGCCGCGGTTGAAGACCCGCAGGGGCGCTGGCGGGAAGTGTCGCGAGAGGTGGATGGACTCGCGCGAGATGTTATCCTTGGAACCGGCTGGAAGTCGGCGCTCGGGACCAGGGGGTGATGCGTGCTGCGTGCCCTCTGCTCCGAAACCGCCCGCGGGTTCTCGGCACGAGGCACGGGAAGTGTTTGGAAGGAAGGAACGAGGCCTGAGGCGTTACGGGTGGAATGCCTGCCAAGTCTCGTTGAAAGCAAGCTTCTTCGAGCAAGGCTAAACGAGCCCAGCCTCTTCACTTTATAGAGAGGAAGACAGACGTCCTGGCCCCCGTGGTACCCTGGCTGGCCTGCCACTCCCTGCTGAAAAGTTGGGCAGGGAGCTGGCAGCAGCTGCGGCTACCCAGACCTTCGCTTCTGGGTGCTGAGAACACATACCATTGACATTTGCAAGGGGAAGATCTCTGGGGCTTTGCCCTTTTCCCTGGTGTTTATTAGGATTTCGAGGCTGCTGAAAAGGTATATTTATAAGATGTTGAGGTGAGCTTGACAGGATTCATAAGCCGCAGGGGAGGTTGGAGGTGATATTTTTGTCTAAACAAGATGACATAACTGAGGTCAAGAGTTTAAATGAATTTCCTAAGTAGAAGAGCTGCCCAGATCTCCTGAGGATTTAGTTTTCTGCAAGACCTCAATTCCTTTGGGCCTACAACACTTTTCTGTTTCCTAACTAAATTATAGGGCAAGGGTTCGGGGGATGTTTGTCAGACTTATTTCTTCAAAAGGGAGAAAAGGGAAACTAACACAGTTTTTGTAACACATTCTCTTACGGTTTAAGCCACACACAATTACCCACAAGTTTACTTATACCTTCTCAAATTTATAACACCTGATTAGCTTCAGTTCTCTGTAGAGGATGAAGAAAGCCAGTTACTAGGATGCTGTTAGATGACTAATGTAACTAATAACAGTAGCTAGCTTTTACTGAGCTCTTACCATGTTATAGGTACAGCTGTAAGCATTTTACAAGTATAATCCCATTTAATTCTCACAGCAACAGGGTGTTGTAGGTCTGTCTCTTATACACATCTTCTCTTGATTTATCAAATTTATTTTAAAATTCTTTTAAAATTACAATAAGTAACAGTATAGGACAAAGAAAAAAAATCAGTCCTAATTCCATCATCTAGAAATAATCATTGTTCACATTTTGATATATTTCTTTCAACAATATTAATGTCCTACTCTAATTTAAAGCAAATTTCAGAACAGTTTCAGAGCAAGAAAAATAAAAGCAAAAATGAACAACTCTATGGTCATAGTTTAAATACTAACAATGATCACCATTAGAGAAAAGATTTTTAAAGATATAAACAGTTTCTGTAATATTTTAAAATCTGAAAACTACTTTATCCTGAAACTGACTTGCAAAAAGAAATGCCATAAACTATGTTGCAGATAGAACCAAGCTCTCTTTATAAATTCACAAAATAAGTCACAAAGAGGAAGAAAATATTATTAAATAAGAGAAGAAGAAAATGAGTAGAAGAGGTGAAAGGAATACCTCTAGAACTTGGCTGAAGCTCTCTGAGTATGGAACATACTTATTATCTTTGTCTCCCTTATAAAACCAGGTACATCGTCTCACTTCTGAAGCCAGCTCATCCCAGTAAACAGCATACCGCATCCTCTCCCCCAAATGAACATCATATCTACCCCCATCAGTGGGAACAATTCTATTACAATCTTTTCCTATTGAGGATTGGAAAGGGGAAAAGAAGCACATAGTATAGCAAAATAAAATACAACTGCCACTTCCAAAATACAACTCTGAGTTATATGTTAAATAATATTATAAAACATATGAATGATCCCTTTCTTCTTGGCTAAACCATCAAAATCATTCTTGGCTTTAATGAAACATGAAAAAAATAATACCCAAATACTATTTTGCTCTTTTTCTGAGGAGAGATTATAGTATCCTTAAAAAAAAAACAACTGTAAATAATAAAGCTTTCCTGAATTTTTTGCTTGAGGGGTCAAAAGGTAAATTAATGACCTCATGATGATAAAGTACTAACCAGCATCATTCTTATTTCATAACATAAGAAAAAACAAGTGAAAAATTAAAGAATTCATTCTTTTGCAATATGACACTACCACCCACCACTCTTTATAAACAAAAACTGAAACATAAGAAACATTATTGGATAACTATGCAGAAATTACAATAGGCACTGTTTTCAAAATACAGACCAAATTCTTGAATATTATAAACACACTGGACAGTAATGCAGAACTTCAGTATTAAAATAATATAGGAGATAACTAGAAACAGCACTCACTATAATGATTATCATATTACAGTTTTAAAGGAATGACAGTAAGTCCTCGCCTGTTACAAATCATCACTTTCACCCTACCAGAGCTATATGCCTCTTCCAGCTGCTGTGAATCCTGTGAGTTGAAAGGAATCCATGTCTCCTTAGAATCTATTATCTTACAATAAAACCAATGAGGAGAAACTGGTTCATACAAACTGCCAGCATCCATGTCTACGAGCTCAAAGGAACTACATGAATTTGGTGATGGAGATGGGTCTGACTGGGACGACTGTTCCTGCTGTGATTCCAATGATGACATTTCGTTCTCTAAAAGACAAAAGAAAACTCTCAAAAAAAAATTTCCTTCTATTAACAGTACAATTGTTCATACACACAGAAACATACACACAGACAAAACAGGGTTATTTTTAAGAGGAATTTCTGAAAAAAAAAAAAAACAAACTAAGGCGGCCATACAATTTAAAATACAAATAACATAAATTAACAGCTTTGGTTGGTTGGTTTTTGGTTTTTTTTAAGGGAGGGAAGGAGGCTCTAAACAAAACACTTCTCATAATTAGACCAACGGGCTTTGCACTGATCTCCCAATCCTCCTAGAAAACTATGATTTTAATTGAACAAAACTGGAATCATGAGAAACGCATGGTCAAAATCTTGATTGCAAAATAAACTCAAACCACTTTATCCCAATTTTCAATATAAATCTAGTGCCAAAGCCAAAAACATTTACTCCAACTGCTTTTAGTGAACACCTGCTTTTTGGCTTCAGGCTACGGGAATTACAACACTGAAAATAAAACTATTCACTTAAGATAACAGTCACTTCTTATCAATCCTTGCAGGGTGCTGAAGCACGGACGAGGGTACAAATTTCTGAAAACGCACGGACGAGGGTACAAATTTCTGAAAACGCGAACCCTCGCTTGGGGCCACTGCGCGCACGCGCGCGCTCACTCGCACGGTCCAGAGGAAAAAAAGTAGCAAGTGACCTTCTTCCCCTAAGGAAGACTGACCTGAGTGTTTCCCCTTCACCGCTCGGCAAAGACTAACCAACGCTGCAGACAGACCACAAAGGGGAAACCCAGGCTCCAGCGAGGGGAGCGGGCGAGACCATCTCCGCACTCAGTGCAGCTGGACCGGGAACACCCGACCTCCCTCTGAGCCGCCGCTCCCCGGTTTCCATCACTTTTTATCTTTTTTTCCCCCCCAGCACGAATTTACCTCCACCACCTCGCGTGTCCCCTCTCCCCAGGGCCCCGGGCCTCCTGCGACCCAGGTTTGAGACCTCAGGGCTCGCGGACGCCTCTCCCCGTCCCTCCTCCGGCCCCGCAGAGAGCAGCGGGGAGCGGGTGGAACCGGGTGACTTCCCGGCGCCTCCGGGCGCCGTCGATACCAAGTGGGCCCAGGCCACCCCTCGGCCCCCCGGGGCTGGTCCTCCCGGCCCCCCTTCCCTGCCTCCGGGCATCGCGCCCTCCTCCCTCCCTGGCATCTCCATCCCGCAGGGCCTCCCAGCTGCTCCTTGGGTCGGGGGCCTGGGGCCCGGCCGCCGCGGACTCACCTGGCTGCCTCACAGCCTCTCGCGCTCTGCTGCCCTCGCTCAGAGGGGCACGACATGTCCCCGCGGAAGCCTGCCCCGCGAGCCAGGCGGGGCGGGGCGGGGCTTGCGGGCCCGCGGGGTTCGCGCCTACTCCGTTCTCCACCGCGCTCCCAGCGGGCGAGCTGCCAGCCGGCCGGACCGCCGAGAGCAGAGAGCTGAGGTGACGGGGAGCTAGCCGTGGAACGACGGCCGCGGTTGAAGACCCGCAGGGGCGCTGGCGGGAAGTGTCGCGAGAGGTGGATGGACTCGCGCGAGATGTTATCCTTGGAACCGGCTGGAAGTCGGCGCTCGGGACCAGGGGGTGATGCGTGCTGCGTGCCCTCTGCTCCGAAACCGCCCGCGGGTTCTCGGCACGAGGCACGGGAAGTGTTTGGAAGGAAGGAACGAGGCCTGAGGCGTTACGGGTGGAATGCCTGCCAAGTCTCGTTGAAAGCAAGCTTCTTCGAGCAAGGCTAAACGAGCCCAGCCTCTTCACTTTATAGAGAGGAAGACAGACGTCCTGGCCCCCGTGGTACCCTGGCTGGCCTGCCACTCCCTGCTGAAAAGTTGGGCAGGGAGCTGGCAGCAGCTGCGGCTACCCAGACCTTCGCTTCTGGGTGCTGAGAACACATACCATTGACATTTGCAAGGGGAAGATCTCTGGGGCTTTGCCCTTTTCCCTGGTGTTATTAGGATTTCGAGGCTGCTGAAAAGGTATATTTATAAGATGTTGAGGTGAGCTTGACAGGATTCATAAGCCGCAGGGGAGGTTGGAGGTGATATTTTTGTCTAAACAAGATGACATAACTGAGGTCAAGAGTTTAAATGAATTTCCTAAGTAGAAGAGCTGCCCAGATCTCCTGAGGATTTAGTTTTCTGCAAGACCTCAATTCCTTTGGGCCTACAACACTGTTCTGTTTCCTAACTAAATTATAGGGCAAGGGTTCGGGGGATGTTTGTCAGACTTATTTCTTCAAAAGGGAGAAAAGGGAAACTAAAACAGTTTTTGTAACACATTCTCTTACGGTTTAAGCCACACACAATTACCCACAAGTTTACTTATACCTTCTCAAATTTATAACACCTGATTAGCTTCAGTTCTCTGTAGAGGATGAAGAAAGCCAGTTACTAGGATGCTGTTAGATGACTAATGTAACTAATAACAGTAGCTAGCTTTTACTGAGCTCTTACCATGTTATAGGTACAGCTGTAAGCATTTTACAAGTATAATCCCATTTAATTCTCACAGCAACAGGGTGTTGTAGGTTATCCCTATTTGCAGAGGTGGTTAACATGCTACCTGCAAGTGATGGAGCCAGTACTAAAACACATGCTCTGTCATCTGAGCCTGCACCTAAGTAACTTAACCTAAAATCTCAGTTAAGTGATAGAATTGGAACTTGAGTTCCAAGATCCTCTTTCTCCAAATCCCTGATGCCGCCTCCATACCAGGTGTTCTCAGTTTTAGGGGGAGGCTCTCAGTACCCTCTATACTGTAACTGTTGAGAACCCTAGACAGGGTCTATCATGATTTAGTGTACTACATGTTCCGACAGAAATTTAAACAATTTATTTGAAAATAAGAATCCATTTCCTGTAAATATTTTTGTGGGAAAATATTTTCCAAACATTTTTTTTTAATCAGAGAAAAGAATATTGCTTTCATTTTTGTAAATTTCTTTAATGTCTGGCTTAGTAGAAAGCCACTGTATTTGCCTCTGCATTCAACCTGTTATTAATACAATTTTAGTTCTGGTTGAAGTACAATATATGAAGAAAATGCAGCCTCACTGAACTATGTAGATGGAAAAGTCTAATAGCCTTTTGAGATAAATTGTGGGATAGTCTAATACTACACTAAAATTCAACAAATGGTAGCTCCTTAAAAGTTAGTTGCAATGTGGCATCTGAAAACTATCAGTGAATTTTTGTTCTCTGATACATTAAAGCCCATTGGTTTATTCTGTACTTTAAATGGGTCTTTTACTCATGCATGATTGATGACATCATGCATTGATTTGGAAAACAGTTCACTGAGCTATGCTGCTGCTGCTAAGTCCCTTCAGTCGTGTCCAACTCTGTGCGACCCCATAGACGGCAGCCCACCAGGCTCCCCCGTCCCTGGGATTCTCCAGGCAAGAACACTGGAGTGGGTTGCCATTTCCTTCTCCAGTGCATGAAAGTGAAAAGTGAAAGTGAAGTTCCTCAGACTCTTAGTGACCCCATGGACTGCAGCCCACCAGGCTCCTCCGTCCCTGGGATTTTCCAGGCAAGAGTACTGGAGTGGGGTGCCATTGCCTTCTCCACTGAGCTATGCAGTCTTTCAAATGTTAACATATTTCATTATTTTAATTACCACCAATCTAATTAGAAAAGCATTTTAAGTATTAGGAAGGGTCAAGCTCAAAGATGTTTTCCAAAATTCGTTTTTCTTTAAAGGTCTAATTTCATATTAGCAACAAATACTGTCAGTTGTGTTCCTTGAAGTGACAAGCTCACTTGGTTTTCAAGAAAAGTTCTGCCAAATACCTAAATCGGCATAGCTGCAGTTTGTGTGTTATCTGTACTTTCGAATAAAAATGATGTTCCATGAAAAAGAGCAGCTAGTTATCAAGTCCAATTATGTTAGTTTTTGTGTGCTTTTTCCTCACAAGACCAGCTGCGGTATTGTGACTTACAGGAAAAACATGTATTTGGTCAGATGTATGAAAGTGAAAAGTCACGCAGTTGTGTCTGACTCTTTGTGACCCCATGGACTATACGGTCCATGGAATTCTCCAGGCCAGAATTCTGGAGTGAGCAGCCTTTCCCTTCTCCAGGGGATCTTCCCAACCCAGGGATCAAACCCAGGTCTCCCCATTGCAGGTGGTCTTTACCAGCTGAGCCAAAAAGGAATTCCAGTACTGGAGTGGGTAGCCTATCCCTTCTCCAGATCTTCCCGACCCAGGAATCGAACTGGAGTCTCCTGCATCACAGGCAGATTCTTCACTTATCAGGGAAGCCCCATTCTGATGAATATGTATATTCAATTCACAGTTCCTAGCTCACAGCTCTCCAAACCTTTGGACTTTCCTGAGCTATAAAAGCAGTGGGATAATATTTGAACTCTCGTCCTCAGGTCCTAAAAATACCTCAGGGAAAATGACTCTGGCACAGAAAGAGGGGAGCTGCTTCTCTGGAGAATCGACCATGTGATTAGATGGTGGGAACTTTCAGTCTCAACGCCCAGCCTCTGGTGGAGGGCAGAGGGGTTGAAATTTGAATTAGTTGCCAATGGCCAATGACTTAGTCATGCCTTTGCAATGAAGCCTCACTAAAAATCCAGAGGCCAGGGTTCAAACAGTTTCCAGGTTGGAGAACACCTGTGAAGATTAGGGGGACCCATGCACCTGGAGAGGGCATGGAAGGCCCGCCCCCTTCCACCAGGCCGTGCCCTCTCTCTCATACCCTATGTATAAACTGAAAGTCTAGGAAATAGATGGGTTTTCCTGGGATTTGTGAGATGTCCTGGCAAATTCATTGAAGCTGAGGAGCAAGCCATGGGAACCTGATTTCCAGCCAGTTGGTCAGAAGCACAGGTAATGACCTAGATGTGTGACTGGCACCTGGAGTGGAGGATGGTCCTGTGGGGCTGAACCCTTCACGTGTGGAATCTGATTCTGTACCCGATAGACAGCTTCAGAAGTGACTTGAATTCTTGGACACCCTGCTAGGCATTCAATTGCTTGTTGGTGTGGGGAGGCCCCAACATACACAGTTGAAATTGGGTCTGGAAACTTTTTCCCCAGCGTAGTTCAGCCCACAGAACTGTTTCTTGCATCCTAACCATTTTTCACATAGAATGTCAAAAAGGTGTGAACTCAAGGGTTAAGAGTTAATAAAATTAATAACTTACTCTTCATGAAGCATGGAGAAGGCGATGGCAACCCACTCCAGTACTCTTGCCTGGAAAATCCCATGGACGGAGGAGCCTGGTAGGCTGCAGTCCATTGGGTCTCGAAGAGTCAGACAGGACTGAGCAACTTCACTTTCACTTTTCACTTTCATGCACTGGAGAAGGAAATGGCAGCCCACTCCAGTGTTCTTGCCTGGAGAATCCCAGGGACGGGGGAGCCACCAGGCTGCTGGTGGGCTGCCGTCTTTGGGGTCGCACAGAGTCGGACACGACTGAAACAACTTAGCAGCAGCAGCATGAAGTATATTTTTAACTGAAACTGGTATTTTTTTTAACAAATGCTTGACAGTGGACAATGCAATGACAATTTGTTTCCACTGCCTTAATTCCTGGAAAGGCACCAGGAAATTTTACCCACCACTGATTTTCCATCAACAGTGCAAATGGCAGCAACACAGCAAAAAAGGCCAATCATGTCCTGATACTATTAGGAAAACAGTTTTCATCCTATGACCCTTAAAGGGATCTCTAAGACTCCCAGCCTCCACAGACCACCCTGGAATACGAATACCTACCCTGAAGGAGTTCACACTCAATAGGAGAGACAAGCAGGTAAACAAATACATCTTATCCAGTGCTGTAACAGAGACCAGATACACCAGTAGTTACAAAAGAGGGAGTAATCAAATGTCCAGGCATACCTCTAAAAGTTCTCATTCAGTAGGTCTTCAGTGGGATTCAGGCATTTGCATTTTAAACAAGCCCTCTAGGTGATCTGGAAGCATAGGAGAAGGCAATGGCATCCCACTCCAGTACTCTTGCCTGGAAAATCCCACAGATGGAAGAGCCTGGTAGGCTGCAGTCCATGGGGTCGCTCGGAGTCGGACACGACTGAGCAACTTCCCTTTCACTTTTCACTTTCATGCATTGGAGAAGGAAATGGCGACCCACTCCAGTCTTGCCTGGAGAATCCCAGGGACGGGGGAGCCTGGTGGGCTGTCGTCTATGGAGTCACACAGAGTCGGACACGACTGAAACGACAGCAGCAGCAGCAGCAAGCAGATCATAAGACAAAGTATAAAATAAATAAATATAGGTCCATTCAGATATAAAGAAATACATAAATGGGAGACAATGAACAAATATACCTTGCAGGGAGAATCTAAGAATTAACCAATAAATACTCTGAATGAGTTGGAGGATAACTCCCCACCCCCAAATGTAGAACTGCATACAGGGACTTTCTTCCAAAGAATACAGCTTGGAAGCAGTGGTGGGGGTTGGGGGGTGGCGGTGGCACAGAAAGACTGTAGTGGAGAAACCTGACAGGCTCTACCTGAGCCAGGTGATGACAGTTAAGATCAACAGGATAAGCTACGTTGATAGTGTAGCCATCTGATGTCTGATGAGAAAGGGCACTCACCTCTGTGATCTTCCTCCCCAAAACACAAGCCCCAGTGTGATCAGGAGAAAAACATCCAACGAGATAAATCCCAGTTGAGGGCATTCTATGAAACATCCGACCTGCACTCCTCAAGACCATACAGGTCATCAAAAAGAAGGAAAGTCACAGGGGTTCTCCGGTGGGCTGGTGGCTATCCACCCAAACCTGGATTCAATCCCTGGTCAAGGAACTGAGATTCCACAAGCCTCACAGTGAGGCCAAAACAAAACAAGGAAATTCAGAGAAATTGTCATGGCCAAGAGGCTCCTAAGGAGATATGATGACTCAATGTAATATAGTATCATAGGTGGGATCCAGGAAGAGGAAAACAGTGTTAGGTAAAAACAAATGAAATCTGGATAAAGTATAGACTTTAGTCAGTAAGAATGTATCAGTACCGATCTGTTAGTTGTGACAAATATACAACACTAATTTAACATGTTAATAATGGGTGTAGTGTATATTGGATCTCTGTATATCATAATTCCTCTATAAATCTAAACTATTCTAAAATAAATTTATTAAAATAAATAAAGAAAATGAGCAAAAGACACACAGGGACATTTTTACAGAAGATATACAACTGGCAAATAAGCACAAGAAGAGGTTCAACATCGTTAACCATTAAGGAAATGCAAGTTAAGAGCACAATGAAATATCATTACACACTGATCAGAATGGTCAAAATAAAAAAAAAAGTGACACCACCAAATGCTGGCAAGCATACAGAGAAACTCCCTCACTGCTGGTGGGAATGAAAATGGTACAACCTCGTTTTTAGGAAAGTCTGGTAGTCTCCTAAAAAATTAAACATGCACATATTACATGACCCAGAATGGCACTCCTGGGCATTTATCCCAAAGAAATGAAAACCATGTCCACACACAAACCTGTGCATGAATGTACATAGCAGCTTTATTCATAATAGCCCTAAACTGAAACCACTCAGATATCCTTCCACAGGTGAAGGTTGAACAAAGGTACATTCATATCACAAACTACTAATTAGCAATAAAAAAGAACTACAGATACAGGAAACAACTTGAATGGCAGAGAATTTTGCTGAGTGGGCAAAAAAACAATCTCTAATAGTCACATACCATACAATTCTATTTCTGTAATGTTCTCAAAATGACAAAATTCAGAAATGGAGAACAGATTTGTGGTTGCCAAAAGAAATACATAAATGGGAGACAATGAACAAATATACCTTGCAGGGAGAATCTAAGAATTAACCAATAAATACTCTGAATGAGTTGGAGGATAACTCCCCACCCCCAAATGTAGAACTGCATACAGGGACTTTCTTCCAAAGAATACAGCTTGGAAGCAGTGGTGGGGGTTGGGGGGTGGCGGTGGCACAGAAAGACTGTAGTGGAGAAACCTGACAGGCTCTACCTGAGCCAGGTGATGACAGTTAAGATCAACAGGATAAGCTACGTTGATAGTGTAGCCATCTGATGTCTGATGAGAAAGGGCACTCACCTCTGTGATCTTCCTCCCCAAAACACAAGCCCCAGTGTGATCAGGAGAAAAACATCCAACGAGATAAATCCCAGTTGAGGGCATTCTATGAAACATCCGACCTGCACTCCTCAAGACCATACAGGTCATCAAAAAGAAGGAAAGTCACAGGGGTTCTCCGGTGGGCTGGTGGCTATCCACCCAAACCTGGATTCAATCCCTGGTCAAGGAACTGAGATTCCACAAGCCTCACAGTGAGGCCAAAACAAAACAAGGAAATTCAGAGAAATTGTCATGGCCAAGAGGCTCCTAAGGAGATATGATGACTCAATGTAATATAGTATCATAGGTGGGATCCAGGAAGAGGAAAACAGTGTTAGGTAAAAACAAAGGAAATCTGGATAAAGTATAGACTTTAGTCAGTAAGAATGTATCAGTACCGATCCGTTAGTTGTGACAAATATACAACACTAATTTAACATGTTAATAATGGGTGTAGTGTATATTGGATCTCTGTATATCATAATTCCTCTATAAATCTAAACTATTCTAAAATAAATTTATTAAAATAAATAATAGAAAATGAGCAAAAGACACACAGGGACATTTTTACAGAAGATATACAACTGGCAAATAAGCACAAGAAGAGGTTCAACATCGTTAACCATTAAGGAAATGCAAGTTAAGAGCACAATGAAATATCATTACACACTGATCAGAATGGTCAAAATAAAAAAAAAAGTGACACCACCAAATGCTGGCAAGCATACAGAGAAACTCCCTCACTGCTGGTGGGAATGAAAATGGTACAACCTCGTTTTTAGGAAAGTCTGGTAGTCTCCTAAAAAATTAAACATGCACATATCACATGACCCAGAATGGCACTCCTGGGCATTTATCCCAAAGAAATGAAAACCATGTCCACACACAAACCTGTGCATGAATGTACATAGCAGCTTTATTCATAATAGCCCTAAACTGAAACCACTCAGATATCCTTCCACAGGTGAAGGTTGAACAAAGGTACATTCATATCACAAACTACTAATTAGCAATAAAAAAGAACTACAGATACAGGAAACAACTTGAATGGCAGAGAATTTTGCTGAGTGGGCAAAAAAACAATCTCTAATAGTCACATACCATACAATTCTATTTCTGTAATGTTCTCAAAATGACAAAATTCAGAAATGGAGAACAGATTTGTGGTTGCCATGGATTTCGTGTGGAGGGAAAAGGGAAGCAGGGGTGGCCGTGAAAGGCCACCAGGAGGAACGGCGGCGGCGGGCTGCTCTGCATCTTGTTCCGTATCAATGTCCACATCCTGGTGGCGTCCTGGCGGTGAAGTTTTCTGAGATGTTACCATTGGAAGAAACTGGGTAAGGGGCACAGGAAAGCTCTGCATGGTTTCAGAAAACCGTCTGTGAACTAACAAATTACCTCAGAACAAAAACTTTAATTAAAAAGATGCAATACAGGGCATCCCCTGGCAGTCCAGTGGTTAGGACTCCACGCTTGCATTGCCGAGGGCTGGGCTTCAATCCCTGGGGGGACTAAGATTCCCACAAGCTGCTCAGCATGGCCAAAAAATAAAGAAAGAATACAATACAATTGGCACTCCTATCCATGAGTTCCACATTCACGGATGCAGCCAACCATGGGCTGACAATATTTGGAAAGAAAGGAAAAAAATTCAGTCAAGTTCCAAAAAGCAAACACTTGAATTTGTCACACATCCAGCAACTATTTACATTGCATTTACATTGTATTTACAACTATTTACATAGCATTTACATTGTATTAAGTATTATAACTAATCTAGAGGTGATTTGAAGTATATGGGAGGATAAACCTAGGTTTTATGCAAATACTACACCATTTTTATATAAGAGACTTGAGCATCCATGGTTTTTGTACTGGAACCAATCCCCCACCCATACTGAGGGATGAGACTATATCCCTAGTTATTCTGGATTTCAGAAAAACAATTATTTTTAGCATCATTATGTCCCATGCAATATGTGGAACACATTGATACTAAAAGATGAGTTGTTGTTTATCTGAAATTCAAATGTAACTGAGAGTCCTATATTTTATCTGGCAACACTACCCTTGGCATTCTAACAGGGTAAGGTGTATATTGTAAAATAAAAGAACATTTAAGAGTTGGCTAGAGCAAATGTGCTCTGATCTCAGAAACCCCTAAATCCTCCCTTCCCAGCAGCTGGCGTCTCCTCTGCTCACATTTTGTACTGTGCTAACCGTCCACCACTTGTGATGTGAAGAGCCACATAGAGTGTAAAACCCTCTCTCTTCACAGAGAAGTAAAAATTATCCAGATAGTCCTCCCTTCTCAATTTCCATTTAAAACAGGTATTCTTTCCAAGAAAGAGTATGAAAAAATAATTAAACAATAGTCATAAAGCATTTTCTAGAAGCAATTTTGAGTCTCCAGTAGAACAACAATGGTCTCCAGTATAAAAACACAACCAAGAACTAACAGACATCTGAAAAAAACTCTAACATGAAAAGGATGGCAATCTAAAAAGAAAGGGAAAAGCAACTTGTAGGAAATTCATTATTCAAGATGAAACAAGTATCAAGAAATTACCATTAATGTTCTCAGAGATATAAGATGCTACACCCACAAACAAGAGCAGAATCACATAGAGAACAAAAAATTCCTAGAAACTAAAAACATGGAAGATGGAAATGCAAAACTCAGTGGTGAGTCAGGAGATAAAGGTGAGCAAATCTCCCACAAAGATAGCAAAAAGGCAGAAAACTGAAGTGAAAAGTTAAAGAACCAGGCTAAGAAATCCATAACATAAACAGCAAGAATTCTAAAAAGAGGAAATAGAAATGAGGGTAGCAGAGGGGGAATAGAAACAAAAAACCTGAGAAAATATTATAGGATTTAAGGGCAGGTGTCTCCAGAATGAATTATGCCCAGGAAAATTGACAAAACAGACCCACACCAATGTTATACTGCTAGGAAATTTCAGAACAGAGGGGACAAAAATTGCCGGGAGCCACCACTGGAGATCTCACCCACGACAGGGTCATGTGGAAGAGAACTGTTAAGCAAGGCTTCAGGATTCAAGGGGCTCCCTAGGCTTTCTTGAGCATCTACCCCAAAACCAGAATCTGTTTTACTGTTTCATGACTTCCACCAACTCCTCTGACATTAACAGGTAGCCAACCCTGACCACTTTTCTCTGGAAAAAATCAACTTAGGGCTATAGCTAATAAGTCTCCTGGACATGAGAGGAATGTATCAAATCAAACCCCCTCTGTTAGCATTCTAGCTTGCTTGGCAGGTATATCCAGACTCTTGCAGCTATGCATACAATTATTTACAGCCTCCCAACTGTGAGAGGCACGAAAAGCCTAAAACATAGAGCCTTTGAAAGAGTTAAAAGTAGCGTAGTGCTAGTGCTGGTGTAGGATTTCATTATTGGGCCAATGCTTGTTGCTAAGTTCCCAGTCTCTTATCCACTGTGTACCTGGGAATGCATTAGTTAACACACAGTGAGAATGCAAGAAAAACACGTGTAGCCTTGAATTTAACCATATCAGACTTTTGAGCTAATTGGTTCTTTCTTATAACTTACTGCACCTTTGCTCTGTGAAAAACTCGGTTTGGCATTTTCTGAGGCTGACACTGATTAGAAATATAAAGAAAAAACACTTTGAGGGAAAATAAGTTTTCTGGTTGAGCAGCCTTTATCAAAAGAGGGTCATAAAATGTTCACAGGCCTCCAAGGCCAGAAGATTCTGTACACAACATCATTTGTGGGAAAGGTATGCAGAAAAAAATCATGGTTTCGATAAGGGTTAAACTGCTGGAATGTTTGGGCTGACTCTGTATGACCTTGCATCTTTCATTTCCCTCTATGTACAAAAAAAGTATATAAGTACCTTTTGAAAAATAAAGCTTTTGGATCTCGCTCATCAAAGCAGCTTGATCTCTTCGTGTCAGTCATCTTCCTCCTCTTTCTCTTTCAGGCTAGTTCCCATCTGGAGTACAGAGGTCCTCCGTGTCTATCTATTTGCCTGGGTTTCTAAAGACCTGAACGGGAAGGCGCCCTGCGCGTTCACTCCCTCCCGGGAGACCAGGAAGGCACCTGTGGCCTTACGGAGACGGTGCAAATCTCTTGTCTTGGTTTATTTTCTGTATAAACCAAGGAACATCAGCCTCTTTTCTTATTTTCTTATCTACAACATTCTTATCTATCTCTCTCTCTCTAAATCAATCGCAATTGCCGACGTCATTTCTCCTTCGGGTTTCCCTGGATCCTGCAGGGGCTGGACCCTGGCAAACAATAGCCTACAAGCTACCAAAAGAAAAACCAAGTTTTAAACAAAGGATCATTAAAACACATTTTCAAATATGTAAGATATTTAAAAAATTATTTCCTATACACCTTTTTTTCAGAAAGCTACTGGAGAACAGGCTTGACCAAAATGAGGGAACACATTAAGAAAGAGAAAGACATAGACTGCATGAAAAAAAAGAATCCAACAGAGAGGTGGAGAGAATCCCCAGGATGAACAGAAGACACCAGAATGTAAGTATGCACCAGGAACACAGCCATTCTCCCGTCAGAGGGTCCCCAGAGCACAGCTTCTTCAGGAGCCTGAAATTGACCAAATATATCTGAGCATCTTAAGAGAAGATTTAGACAAAGGATGGTGGGTTTGAGGTCAAATTAGTGATAAATACATCAGCAAACCAAGTAAGACAACGGATTCATTCCAGGGAAATTCATTCATTCACAATTCCAGGAGTTGTTCAGGAAAAGTAACCAGTTTACTACATGAATAAGCTCTGGTCAGCATTACATAGTATAGTAACGAACAACAGAAGTACCATGTAAGTGGATGGAGAAACTGGAGGGAGGAGGGCTGCAATGTGTATATGGCAGAGGCAGAAGACCTGACTAGCATCTTCTACAATAGAAAACAAGTAGAAACAGCCTAAAATTGACAAAAGGAAGAGGGAGAAATACAACTGTTATTAAAAACACTGGGACTTCCTTGGTGGTCCAGTGGTTAGGACCACGTGTTCCACCACTGGGGGCCACAGAATCATCATTCCCTGGTTGGGGAACTAACATCCCACAAGCTGCACAGTGCAGCCAAATTTTTTTTAAAAGGTCAAAAAAACATGGAGATAATTAAAAAAAAAACTCAATTGAAAGTGGTTACTTTTGTAGAAGGAAAAATGAAGAGTATGACAGAGAGCTCCTTTTCATAAACTTTAAATTGCTAGCTTCTATAGAATTGAGTCTTTAAACTCATAACTTAAAAAAAAAAAGATTAAAAACTCCAGTCATCAAGTATCTATCCTCCCAAAAACTTTAATGCCAATTTAATCTATATTCTTCAACTTAAAAATCTTCCTACCTCCAACAGTATTACATTAACCAGCTAAAAATCAGTTTTAAAAGCCCTATTTTTTCAAAGCATTTGGAAGAATTCCCCACCAAGAATGTAGAGACTAGCCCATGACACTGATACTTCATCAGGACTTACTTGTGTAAATATTTATACTAGTGTTTGTATTTGCAACAATGTGGTTATTATAAAAAAGAGATAGTTGTGCTTAACATGCCAGATCTGGGTAACTTTATTCAAGATTTTCACAAAAATTATCCTCAAAGTAATATTAAGTTTAGACACTTTTAAAAAGTCCAGATTTGTAATTTCAAAAACATTTTGAATTCAGTCTGGAGTGAATACTAAGTCAAGAACTGAATCAAATCCACACACACACAAAAAAATGAACACGAATTTTCCTTAAGTTCACTGTATTTTCTGGAAGAGGTTGCCTGCCAATTTAGTTTTCCTTTCCTTGACACTGGCATTTAGAATCATTTTAACATGGTTTACATCTTTAAGTTCTAAGTCTGTACTTATCCTGAATATTTTATTATAATTAAAACTATAAATCCAAACCAATAGCCCTCCCTTAAGAAGGAATCCAATTAATAAATGTAGAAGGACTTTGAGAAACAAAGTCACACTGGAACCTCACAGTGGTAATCGACAGAAGCAAGATCTGCCAATGGATTAAAAAATGAGTGGGCTGAAGTTTAAGCAGAAATGGAACATTTGCATAGCTCACGTTATCTCCAGCAAACATTCAGTCACTACAAAGGAAAACACAGTAAGTTTACAGTAGCGATTCCTAGACACGACCTTAGGTAGTGGCTAACGTTACTAACACCAGAAATACATCACCGCATCAGGGGTCATGGATACACTGTCACAGATCAGAGGACACTATGATGACATGACAACTAAATTCGAGGCAGGATCCTGGATTGGATCCTGAAACAGAAACGGCATTAGTGAAAGACTAAGAAAATCTCTACTTTCCAAAACTCTACTTTAGTTAATAGTATTGCATCAAGGCTAATTTCTTAACTTGACAAATGTTGTACAGTTATGTAAGATGTTAATATAAAGGGATTATTAGTGAAGTATACAGAAACTGCTGTTTTTACAACTCTTCAGGAGGTCTAAAATTATCTAAAAAAATTTTTAAATAACTGTTAAAAAACACACCCACATGTATGTGTATATAAATAAATCAAGACTTCAGGGAAACTGGTATCATGGGCACTCAGTTAAAAAATAGTGTTCTTGCCTGTATCAGTCACTGTCTCACTGGTTTATGAGCTTTAAAGTTGTCCCCCTTCTAATATTTGTTTCAACGTTTAAATTTTCATTAAAAAAGCCTTTTTTTTTAACATTTCTATATTAGGCCAAAAATAAAAATCCTTGAATAAAACTGGCACCATATTATCTCATAAAATCACTCATATCAACCTAAGACCAGTCACTATTTTTACTCCAATTGTTCTCATCATGTTTGTATTGGTTTTTTTTTTTTAAATAAGGAGAGAAAATGGCTGAGAGATTTGTTTTCTTATTAATAGGCTTGGCAGTCAAGAGGGGAAAAAAACACATTTCACTTGGATATCTTATTAAGAAACAGCAGTTTTTCCAATAACATATTATCTACTGGAACTCACTTCAGATGTAAAAAGTAACTTACCTACCTAAGTCTCTGCTACACGATAGCTTAGAGCTACCCAAGCAAAGAGCTTTCCTAGTTGCCCAGGAGTAAAGAACCCTCCTGCGAATGCAGGGGACGTGGATTTGATCCCTGGGTCGAGAAGATTCCCTGGAGAAGGGAACGGCAACCCACTCCAGTACTCTTGCCTGGAGAATCCCACGGACAGAGCCCGGCGGGCTACAGTGTATGGGGTCGCAAAGGAGTCGGACACGACTGAGTGACTAAACCACCACCACCCAAGCAAATCCAGCTAAGACCTTTTCAGTATCCCTTTCTTAACTCTGGCTGTAAAGTGAGTGCTATTAGTGGTGGTAAACATCTTTTTATAAAACAGGCAATACGGCTACACAATTTATTCTAGGGAAACAAAGCTAACCATCACATCTGCCTTTGAACATAATTTCCCACTCTGGCTGTGGCTGATTCAGTCCCAGAGCATGAATCCTCTTTTACCCTCTGCATATCTCACTGAACACTGAGCAGTTAAGCTGAGCTCAAGCCTGCTCACAGGGACCCTGATGGTGAAGATGGAGAATAGCATTCCCAAATGGTTGTGCTTATTTTGCAGTGACTATTTCTCCTCGGCATGGCGTTTTTCATTTGTGTTCATCACATTGCTTTGTCTGGAAGTAGCTGTAGTAAAAGATAATGAAGTGGTGGGGGGAGGGGGAGGAAATTTTAAAGTGGAGCTTCATCCAAATACAATGAAGAAAGCAAAAAAAGAATATGCCCACATTTTCATTCCTATAGGCATGCCATTTCCAAATTAACCTTCTGATAGTAATAAGAAAAATAGAAGTGGTAAAACTCTAACCTGATAATCTATACAAAAGAGGAGATACTCTGCCTCAGAAACTCATTACACGGTACAATATATTCAAGTGGTAAAAGGGTACAAATTTATCCAGAACTGCACACTATCTGGCTGTCAGTACAGTCTCTTGAGTAACTATGTTAAACATATTACTACAAAATATACCAAGAAGTAAAGAATCATACTATATTTGTGAACTGCAAATAACAAAACAAACAGAGGTCCAAGGGGGCTAAAGTCCAAGCTGTAATTTACACACAAAGTGTATGGTGAAAGCAGTTACAACGTACAAAAATGTGACAAGTTATCCAGATGGTTTAAAAAAAAACAGAGCCTGTCCAAAGAATATCCAGCCTTATCCTGTAGGTTTCTGAGGAGCCTGTTACATAAGGTGAATTCCCCTCCTGCTGATAAGAAGGAGCTTGCGAAGACACCCATATATTTCTTACTGGGCGAGTCTACTTGGCAATGCCGATAACCAGAGAGCTCTCTCTCACATTCACTGGTCTGAAAACAATTCATAACCCAACTGTTCTTCCAAGTCCTTTACCAGTTTTTCAAGCTTTCTATCAAAGCAAAGTTGGAATGTATTGCTTCTTGTCGTCAACAGGCATTTCAAAAAGAGGGTAATTAACCAAAATCAAGAGTTCTTTGGTTGAGTTAGTAACAGGCTTCCCCTTTGTTCTAAATCCCTTCATAATCCCTTTTTTTCCAATTTTTCCAGTATGGCCTGAATTTTACAAACCGCCTCTTTTCTGGCCTGCCGGACGGAGTCCTGGCCCCCAGTTTCAACTGAATCCAGTTCCAGGAGTTCCTTGGTTAGCATCTCTTCCAGAAGCCAGTAGGCTTTGTCTGTCTTTTTTCCTACGAACTCTTCTACTTCTTGCTCAAGATACTGGACCTTCTCCAGCACATGTATGATTCTTTTAATGCTTGGGGGAGTCCCTTCATCTGAAGATAAACACTCTTCAGCAAGATGATTACCCTGGTCTTGAGTGCTGGGATGTTCGTTGGTGGCATTACCGTACAGATGAGGCTCAGCACTATACTGGACCTGGGAATCCAAAAGCTCCGAACTGTCATCATTCACCGATCCCGAGGACTCGTACTGATGGACACTACAGGAAAGTTGTGCTGGCTCATGCCCTGATCTGGTTGGCTGTAGGTGTAGGAGGAGTCCTTGGAGTGGGAGAGCAGAGAGGGGAGAAAAGCTGTTTTAATGGGAATCCATCAGCATCAGATTTGTTAGCCCCCATCTTCTACCTGACCAGGAAGGTACGTGAAAGGATTCCCCACCAATAAAACTGGACAGCCCTCTTTAATCATTTGAGGAAAATACAGCTCTAAAAGATTAAAAGGCAGAGAATTCCTGAGTATACAGGCTGGAATCTGCCCTGAGGTAGGTCATCATCATGAACACCTCATAATCTATCTTTATCACCTCACAATCTGACCAGTGACTTAATAAATAAGAATTACACAGTCTGTTCCCCTTGAGAGAGAAAACCTGAAGACAAATCTTAAAAAGAAACCTGGCCACAAGCAAATGATGTTCAAGTGTACAGTTTAATAAAACCATGCTATTTCTCATTGGTTTTGTCTTCTGTCTGGAGATGGAGGTAACAAAATCTAACCTTTGATTTTAACATTCAGATAGTATTACAGTAAGAAAATGAGCACTTTCCTGTCTTTTAAAAAAAAGGAAGTGAACCTAAAACTGCTCTAAAATATAGTCTATTTAAAAAAAAAAAAAAGGAGGAGGGGGGACTGGGCTACATAAAATTGTAGGTGGTGGCCACCAGCTTTTTGAAACTAGTCCCCCCATTTAACACAGGCCAATGCAAAGAAATCCCATATTGTGCGCTATCGATCACCAAACGTGAAAGAACAGGGCTCAGCAGGCCTCCTACCTTAGGCGGTGGGGGTGGCGGTGAAGGAGGTGGCTGAGGAGAGCCGCCGCTAGGCCACGATGACGTGCTCTCGTTCATGTAGAGACTCCCCGGTGGTCCTGAGGGCGCAGCTGAAGGCCAGGGGTACCGGGTTCCCATTCCATAAGCACCTGGAGGCGCCCATGAGTCCTCCTGGGGTCGTACAGGTGGTCCTGGTTGTGGAACACTACGATTACCATCCCCATAAGGGTAATGGGTACGCTCATTCCAGGGTTCTGGGTTGAGAGGAAGGAAATATGCTGGTCATTGCTAAAAAAACACTTAAAGAAGTAATGAAAATATTCTAGTGTAAACAGATCCTGAGCTGCCTCCTCTCCGCTTAACAGAGTATACTTTAGCTGCTACAGGGTTAAACTGGGGTGTTTCTGAACAGCTGCAGTAACTTCTCCAAGCCTACAAAAGCTTGGCTCCAAAGATATCAGGGGCAGGTCTGGTGACCGCCAAGCTCAGAAGGAATAGGGCCTAAATTTTAACAACATAGAACTCCCCGGGAAATGAACAGAAATTCCTAAAAATATTTAAAAATATAAACCTAACCTCTTGAAGTGAACAGAGAAAAAAACTTGGTACCATTCACTAACAGTTAAAAACTGAAAAGAGAGCAGAAGAGTGCTCACCTGTGAAGCCGGATATCCCGGAACCTGCCCCCTAAGAGGGGGCGCTTCAGTCTGGCAGTCCTGCTGGGGGTACATCCAACGGGAGACCGGGGCTGGGCTGTTGCCAGGTGAACGGTAAGTGCTTGGAACCTCTGTGGAGTAATTGGTCTGAGCATACCCAGGTGTGTAATAGGTCCCAGGGTATGAGGCAGTATTTGTCCCTGGGCCAGTGGGGTATGGTGGGCCATATCCCCCATTTGCGTAAGAATTCAAACCCTGGAAAAAGCAAAGTTGGGAGAAAAGAGATGAATGAGTACAAGAGCTGAAATGCCCTCACTTTGAGAACTTTGGGAAGAAAGGAGATGAGTAACTAATGAAAATATCAACTACCTAAGCAACCCTTTAAAGGTGTTCTTATATTACTATTGTATGCATAAAACTCAGATTATCACTTTAGAGTCTGTGTCATAAACAATGGGAAGGTATATTGTGATGAAAGATGAAGTAATGGCCTTAGAGCAGTGCTTTTCAACCATTTTCATAAGAACGCCTGACAGTTACACCTAATGGGAGGGAGCTTGTCCCCACACACTGGAAAGGGGGCTCTGGGAAACCCGGGAGATGGCTGGAGAAAGAAGAAAAGGACCCTGATACAACAGAAAGAAAAGAAGACCACAGAGATAGACAGAGCCCTGCCACAGGCTTTGTGTTTACTCTCTCTACTTTTTCAAGCAGGAAAATGGAAATCATGAACTTATTCTGCAGGGTTATTGTAAAAATTAAATGAGATGACATATACAAAGTGCTCAGTACAGTGTCTGGTACATAATATGCTCAAAAACTGGTAATTTTCATAATACCATTGTTGTTAGTATAATTGTGGCAAGGCCAGGAAATGAACCTGATCTGACTCCAAGCCTGTGTTTCTTGTACTGTCTCACTCTGCTTCCCAAATTACAGTGGACAGAGACAAATTCCTCACATACTGCTTCCTGCAGTCTTACATCAGCTATCCAGACTAGTATTGATACCTAGAATCCTCAGTTTAGTAATCCAAGCAAGACTAAAGCTAAACTTTAAACGATTACCTTCAGGTTTTCCATTACTTTCTACTCTAACTTGTAAGATGGTAAAAATAAAATCAACTTTACCTGGACTCATCCTTCTAAAACTAGACAGTCTTTCCCATTTTAGGTAGAAGAATAAGCAAAGAAGCTTGTGATAATAAAATAGACTTATTGTGGTGATCATTTGATAATGTATACAAATATCGAATCACTATTGTATACATCTGAAATGAATGCTAAATGTCAATTTATACCTCAAAAGAATAGAATCCTGATACTTTCTACAGTTGTTAATGATTAAAGAAAACGAAATGTGAACATGATTCTAAATCTACCACATCAAAAAGAGGGACAGGGACTTCCCTGGCGGTCCCGTGGTTAAGCCTCACATTCCCAACTCAGGGGGCATAGAGTCAATCCCTGGTGGGGGAACTAAGACCGCCCCCAGGCTGCAGGGCACACTCCCCCCACCAAAAAAAAATAAAGTCTCTTATACAACATACACAGCTGAAGATGATTTTTGTTTTAAATGTGACTTTTTGTACTGTTATTAAACTTCTAGAAATCCTTCCTAAGAAATGATTCAACTAGAGAAAAACTTATAAGCATGGACTTGTTCATCAGAGCATGATTTACCATCACGCAATAGAGAAAGCAACCTACACATCCTGTACTGATGGAATGATTAGGTCAGTTATAGGCTATTCATTTGGAGAAGGCAGTGGCACCCCACTCCAGTACTCTTGCCTGGAAAATCCCATGACGGAGGAGCCTGGCAGGCTGCAGCCCATGAGGTCCCTCAGAGTCGGACACAACTGAGCGACTTCCCTTTCACTTTTCACTTTCATGCACTGGAGAAGGAAATGGCAACCCACTCCAGTATTCTTGCCTAAAGAATCTCAGGGATGGGGAAGTCTGGTGGGCTGCCGTCTATGGGGTCGCACAGAGTCGGACATCACTGAGTGACTTCACTTTCACTTTTCACTTTCATGCACTAGAGAAGGAAATGGCAACCCACTCCAGTGTTCTTGCCTAGAGAATCCCAGGGATGGGGGAGCCTGGTGGGCTGCCGCCTATGCGGTCACACAGAGTCGGACATGACTGAAGCAACTTAGCAGCAGCAGCACGCTATTCACTGAAGGAATTTCATTCTGTCTTAAAATTCACTGTAGAACTGACCAGACATCTATTGACATTATAGAATTATTTTTAGTGTTTATTTCTTTAAGTTTTAATAATGGCATTGTGGTAATGATGTCCCTGTATATTAAAGATACATACTGAAGTATTTTATTTACAAGAGAAATAATGTGATATTTGGAATTTTCTTCAAAACACATTAAGGACATGGGTGAAACATGAGAGCCATGTATTGATGATACTTGCTGAAGCTGAGTAAGGGGTACATGGGAGATCACTGTGCTATCTCATTACTTTGGATTGTTTGAAATTTTCCTTACTATTAAAAAAAAGAATTCCTGTTATTTCACCCTGTAACAAGTACATATGATAACCAAAAAGTAATATTAAAAAGTATATGTAAAATAAGTAAAACTAGATAGATATAACAGGGAGAAGGCTGAAAACAAATTTACCAAAATATGGACATATTATGATGACAAAGTTAGTGGCTTTTCTCACTTTTATTTTCCAAGTATTTAGTAATAAAGTTGTATTATTTTTATAGAAAAAAAATCATGCTATTAAAAATGTCACAAAATCCCAAGTATGTCTAGAAACTGGTGGGCTGCACAGACCATAGCTACTTCCATCTAGTCCAATTTTTTCATAAAGGGAAACTTGTATCAAATCCCAGCTTTGAAACCTGTCAGCTGATATGGCAACAGATGAAATCTGAAACTGATCCACTATAAAGAGAATTAAACAAAATCTCTGACAGTCATTGAATTTCTGTAGACATCTCATTGTGGATTCCAGAAGAAATCAAGAGATGGGAGCTCTTAAAACTCAAAACATATTCCAAATGCTGCTTTTGTTCTAGAGGTAAATGTAAATATGACTCAGCATTTGAAAGTCAAAATACCGTCACACCATATGGTGTCTCCCACTGCAAGCTGAAGATTATCCAGGAGGAAATACTTCTTCCAAAAGTTGGTTTTACGATTGATGGACTGCTTGTAGATGTAGAATCCCAAGGGGAGAAAAGTGGCCAGGTCTCTCACCCAGAAAGTGATACACTGTTAATGGATTCCCTTTCCATTTGGTTATATATGGCTGTCAACAGCAAACAGACCCAATCCAAGTGGGAAAAATTACTTTTCCATCAGCAACACCACGATTCCTCCTGTTGTGGTTATCTTGAAAAACATGGAAAGCTTCAACACAAAAGGACTTCAAGCCTTCATAATTATCAGCAGTCAGCATCACCTTGAGTTTCTCGTGACACTCGCTTTTGGAATTGCCCATTTTATCATCATCCACTGGTCATTTACTCATGCAGCATCTCTACTTACAGAGCTGGTCCAATTTTTGTCTCACAGGAGCTCCAAACCACAGTACTTAATAAGCTGTATTTGACAAGCCAGTTCTCCTTTAAATTAAATGAAAAGGTTATTATAGGTTCTGACCAAAGTCCTTTTGTATCATGATTTCTCAATTTAGAACATTTAGAATGAAGAGGACTTCAGTTGTCTTTCTTTGAGCATTTCTATTCCCATGCACTTGGCGTTCTATGGTGAAATCTTCCAGAAGTCAGGAGACTTATCTTCTTTATCAGAAAATCAATGTGAAAACACCCATCTTTCATCCTTTAGATATGTGGGAAAGCAGCTTTAGAAAAACAAGTTGCATTTGTGACCAATGAGAGGATTTTAAACAAACAACAGCAGAAAAAAACCACCACAGGGACTTCCTTGGTTGCCCAGTGGTTAAGACTCTGTGCTTCGTCGACACAGAGTTTGATCCCCAGTCAGGCAAAGGAACCAAAAACCCCACCACAATCATTACTAGAAAACCTGTGTGTTTACCATACTTTTCCTAAGTACCCTCTGGGTCAATAGATCAGAGCTACAACATGCATGATTACAACAATCAGAGTCAGAAGAACATGTATTAGCCTTGCAGTCCTTACAGACCATGACTAAGCGTGACCTCATGATCACAGTTCAGAGATGTTTCAGAGTTTTTACTTCTGAAGAGTAGGTGGCAGCAAAGAAAATAAAGAAGTTCTTGGCTCTCTAATCACCATTAATTTGGCTATATTAAATAAAGATGTATATACCCAAACCCACCAATTCCACACAATAGGGAAATGCTTGTCTCGTATGTTGTACAATAGAAAAGGGAAAAACAATGCTGAGTTTTAAAAAAAGCAAGCTGCAAGAGAATGCTAGGATGAAACCACTTATATCAAGTTTAAAAACTTGATAAAGTTTTAAAATAAAATGTTTTTAAAATGTTAAATTGTACTATAAAAATGCATATGCAAGTAGTAAAAGCACAAAAACACATATAAGACATAAATATAACTTCAGCTTCAGTCCCTGATTAGGGAACCAAGATTCTGCAAGCCACATGCCATCACTCACAAAAACTTTTTTTAAATGGGCAGAGGATCTGAATAGACACTTTCCCAAAGAGGACACACAAGATGACCAGCTGGTACATGAAAAGGTGCTCAACATCCCCAGTCATCGGGAAAATGCAAATCAAAACCACAGGGACACACCACCTCACACCTATTAGAATGGCTAGTCTCAAAAAGACAGTAAGTACTGGATGAGGACGCTGAGAAAAGGAAACCCTTGTGTACTGTTGATGGGAAGGTAAACTGGTACAGCCGCTATGGAAAACAGTATGGAGATGCCTCAAAAAACTAAAATCAGAACTACCGGACGATCCAGCAATTCCATTTCTGGGAATATGTTCAAAGGGAACAAAAACACCAACTTAAAAAATTATCTGTACCCCCATGTTCACTGCAGCATTATTTAAACAGCCAAGACACAAAAACACCCTAAATGTCCAGCAGTGGATGAATGAATGAAGAAAAAGTGAGACAGATATATACACACACAATGGAGTATTATTCAAGCAAAAAAACCAAGGAAATCTTGCCACTGGGACAACATGGATGGACCTTGAATGTGTTAAGTTAAATGTGATACACAGACAAACACTATGTGATCTCATTTATATGTAAAATCTAAAAAACAAATGAACAAACAAAAAAAAGCCAACTCACAGATACAGACAACAGACTGGTGGTTCCAGAGGTGGAGCAGTGGGTCGATGGTCAAAAGGTACAAATTTCCAGTTATAAAATAAATAAACCACAAAATACAATGTGTACTCTAGCAACTATAGTTAGATATTGCATTGTAAATTTAAAAACTGACTGAGAGGGTTTATCTCAAGAGTTTTCATCACAGAGGCTTTCCTGGTGGCTCAGTGGTAAAGAATCTGCCTGCCCCTGTAGGGGACATGGGTTTGATCCCTGATCTGGGAAGA
This sequence comes from Madoqua kirkii, assembly GCA_006408675.1. Taxonomy (NCBI): domain Eukaryota; kingdom Metazoa; phylum Chordata; class Mammalia; order Artiodactyla; family Bovidae; genus Madoqua; species Madoqua kirkii. The sequence goes on along the minus strand of SJYC01058735.1, from coordinate 15,560 downwards.
TCCCACATGCCACAGGGCAACTAAGTTGCCACACAACTACTGAGCCCACGCTCTAGGGCCCAGAAACTGCAACTGCTGAAGCCCTCGCAGCCTGGAGCTTGTTCACTGGAACAGAAGCCACGGCAATGAGACACCCACGTGCCACACACAACTGGAGAACAGACCCTGCTCTCCACAATTAGAGAAAGCTGCAGCGCAAGGAAGACCCGGCTGCAGCCAAAGACAATGCATTAAAAACTCCCTTCATCACAAGAAAACAAAAATTTGTAACTATGTATGGTGACAGATGTTAACTAGACTTATGTGGTGATCATTTTAGAAAGTATACAAATACTGAATCTTTACATTATATACCTAAAACTAACATAACATTATATGTCAATTATATCTCCATAAAATAACAAATCATTAGAAACAGGTACATTTTGCGTTTGTTGTTTCCAGGTCCTGAGAAATATCTATCATGTGTCAAGCCACTTCTGCCTTACATAGTATCTGCCTAGATATTTCCCTACCTCTGCATTAAAAAGGTTAAAATGATTAAGATAGACTCCGTTACGTAACAAAACTCCACATATCTTTACTATAAAATCTCCACAGCTTCTGAAAATAAATCAGATTAAGAGAAAATTCAGAAAGTCTATCAATTTCAGATCATACCTGGCTTTGCATTTCCGGTCTTACAGGGTATGTACTTGGGTAAGGAGCCCGAGGTCGGGCAGCAGAATTCCAATAGTTAGAATTGTAACTAGGATATGGTGGCTGCTCCTAAGGGAAAAAAAGGAAAGTAAATTCACTTTTACTAACATCCTTACATCATTCTGAAAAGCTGACATAGAGGCAGGTATAAGCATGGAAAAAGTCAAGAAACAAAAAGCAACGGGACCCCACTCTAAAATCACTCGTTATTAAAACTGATGCAGATACATGGTAAACTGCGTGTCCAAGAACAAAGCAGTTATTAACTATTCTTGTGTATTATGCCAAGAAAATTCAATAACAAATGATATATCTACTACGTCCAGACAATTAGCAAAACCAGAGACATTCAATTCCTTTACCCTTCTCCAATCCCTAACCCATCACTACTAATTTAATGAGTGCAGCCCAATTAGTTCTTTGCCATTGTTAACAGTATTTATTTATCTCAACAGCTTTGCAACTTGAAGTTAATATTTTACTATTAAATGAAAAGTGAAGTTGCTCAGTCGTGTCCAACTCTTTGAGACCCCATGGACCAGGCTCTGCCGTCCACGGGATTCTCCAAGCAAGAGTATTGCAGTGGGTTGCCATTTCCTTCTCCAGGGGGTGTTCCCAACCTAGGGATCAAACCCAGCTCTCCCGCATTGCAGGCACAGGCTTTTACCTTCTGAGCCACCAGGGAAGTCTTTTATTATTAAACTTTACTTCAAATGCAAATGTCCTCAATACTCAATTCTTTGCCTGCCACACCCCTAGGCTGTTTGGGGTTTTTTTTTTAACATTTTTCTGCTTTCTGCTATGGCTAAGCTTTCTTCTGGCAGCCCACAGCTAATTCAGTATCAGGAAATTAGGCAGAATAATTATCACTCCAAGGAGAAAATCTAGCTATGACATTAATTTCCATAGCTTTCACTCCAATCATTTGCATAAGCCAATATACTCTGATAAGAAACAAGGTCAACTCAAAACTTCCCAGACTATTTTAATATATGCACTTTTTATCCCATAAATTGAGCTATTTTACTTTGAGCTTTATAGTTTAATTTTTAGCTTAAATAGGATCTTCAAATCTTCAAATATAGTTTAACAAAGAAATTCACTGGCAGTTGTAGTCACTGAGAATTTAATTATCACCATCATCACCATCTGAGCTTAACTGCACTACTTACCAGTTTCATAACACTTTGTTTTCAAAGCATGCAGTCATTCCACATGACATTATACAAGCTGGGCAAGTAGCATCTCCTTTACATAATACAGCAACTAGAGCAATATAGAAACGAGCAAACTTCACATCCTAACAACCAGATTTCTCAATCAGGCAAATTCCCCTGACTAATAACTACCTTCCTTCCTCCCAATTAAGTGGCATTTGACTAATTAATTGTTTCTCTCTACCAAGAATTTGAATCTTAATTAAAAAGAAGTGAAAAGACAAGAGTTGAAGCTGACTCACCCCAGCAATGCTGAACCGACACCTAAACCCCCAGAACTTCCTTGGTTTCTGTCCTTTCCTACTGATTTGCCAAAGCCCCCCAACATTTTTACTGCCTCTCCACCCTCCCTCTCCTCACTCCTTCTTACTCAGCTTTCCAACATCTTCATCCCTTACCACTCTCCCTCAGATGTACTCACCCTGCAAAAACCATTACCCACTGACTTCCCATCTGTACTTCACCTAAGTATCAGTGGAGAGAAACACAAGCTCTCTGGTTTCACACAAGCAGACACTCAGCACCGTCTAACAACCATACCACCCTTCCTCAGTATGTTCATCCCACTCTGTACAAATCTACTAATATTTCACCTTCTTGTCCCCTCAAATCTCCAGTATCCTCTTATGATGACACCCCTCACTCATCAACTAGTAATTTTATCTCATCCTTCACACACACACACACAAAAAGCAGCAATCAGACAGAAACTCTGTCTCCCTACTTTCTGAAGTTAGCAATCTGTCCCTGTCTTCTCAGAACATGTGAATGAACTGTCTCTGGCCCTGTTAAAAGGCCAAATCCTTCCTGATAGCTCTGGACCACATAACTTCTTACCATCTACAGAACTTTCACGAATCATTTCTTTCTCCTAGTAGAGCAGATAGCCTCTCTCTGTTACGTTCCAAGTCCAAGTCTCCGAACAGACTGAGAGAACAAGTCCACCAAGGCAATGCAAAGGCAAGAAGGGAATTTATTTACTGCTAACTCGAGTTAGGGCACTCTGCTACATCCAACACAGTGGAGTAAGGCAAGAGGGCCCCGAGCCCTGAATTACAGCAGTATTTATAGACTTAGAACAAAGACAGGGAGTTGGCAAGGGCGGAAAAATACCAACTTGCCCTCAAGACTATCCTAAACAAATATTAAAACCTACTTTTAAACTACTATAATTAACAGTGTGGCCAGTGATTGGGGGTCTAATGAACAAGAGCTTGATTAACAATAACTTCTGACAGTTGCTGAAGATGAGTGATGGATATCTGAGGATTTTATTACACTAGTTTTTTCACTTTTACAAAAGGAATGTGTTACAAGTTTCCATAACAAAAAGTTAAAAATAAAAGCTATGGGGCAGAAGGTAGACTTTCCTTAAATACATCCTGTTTTGTACATCTGACTTTAGAATAAGTATGACACTTTACATAATTATGAAAGATAATGAAGTATTTTTAAATCCCTGAAAGGAAGCAAAATAAAATAAACACTATTAAATGTTGCATTGATAAGACAACTTCACAGAAGGAAATTCTTTCAAGTGAGTATAAAGCACAGTAATCTGACCAACATTACAACGGAGGTAAATAGTCTAGAGACTCCCCCAAATGAATTTTTCAGTGAATGAAGTCGCTCAGTTGTGTCCGATTCTTTGCAACCCCATGGACTGTAGCCTACCAGGCTCCTTCCTCCATGGGATTCTCCAGGCAAGAGAACTGGAGTGGGTTCCCATTTCCTTCTCCAGGGGATCTTCCCGACCTAGGGATCGAACCCAGCCAGGTCTCCTGCATTCCAGGCAGACTCTCTATTAATAATTACCACCATTGTTGGCACTGCTAATGAATGATTACACTGGTGTGATTGGAAATCAGTATTTTCATAATGGGAGATGAGGGATACAAGAATAATGAAATCAAGAGGTTTCCCAGGCGGCTCTGTGATAAAACATTGGCTTGCAACGCATGATTAATAATTACCACCACTGTTGGCACTGCTAATGAATGATTACACTGGTGTGATTGGAAATCAGTATTTTCATAATGGGAGATGAGGGATACAAGAATAATGAAATCAAGAGGTTTCCCAGGCGGCTCTGTGATAAAACATTGGCTTGCAACGCATGAGACGCAGGAGATGTGGGTTCGATCCCTGGGTTTGGAAAGATTTCCTGGAGAGGGGCATGGCAACCCACTCCAGTATTCTTTTCTGAAAACTCCCATGGACAGAGAAGCCTGGAGGGCTACAGCCCATGGGGTTGCAAAGAATCGGACTCGGACACAACTGAGCGTCAGCGCACACATACTTTTCACTCATTTATTTCAACAAATGTGTCTGAGGACCCACAATTATCCAAGCACTGCAGTGTGTGGAGAAACACGGGAGGCCCCCACGGAGTTTACATGCCACAGAGGAGGTAGATAAACCATAACCAAATAATCAACAGCAACAAAAAGAATAATAAATTAAAACCCCCATAGCCCTGGAATTCCCTGGCAGCCCTCACTTCCACTGCAGGGTGCATAGGTTCCATCCCTGGCTGGGGAACAAAGATCCTGCAAGCCACCCAGCATGGCTAAACAAAAAAACCATATCGTCCTTAAACTTAGGTGAACATTTTAGTTCGAACTCAAACTGCATTTTATCTTTAAAAAAAAAAACAAAACTCTGACAAATTGATAACCACACATATACAAAAAAATTAATTCAAGTAACTCTTCAACAATCTCCTGAAGGATATCCTTAATGGTATACCTTCTAAAGGTAAGAAATGCAAAGAAAAATTAATAACATGCTATCGGTAATATTAGTGTTTTAAGTTTTCAACTGTTTAGAATAAAGGAAATAAATAAAAGAGTGTTACTGAGAACCAGTATTTTCACATGGAAAAGGATAATATATATTGACTAGAAAAAGATGAACATGAATTGTGCCTGGTGGATGTGAACTGGAGAAACAGGTATAAATTCACATATTTTAAAAATGTAATTTAACCTTGTATGCAAAACAGACAAATACGGGTAAGTGACAGCATGCAGGTGTTAAACAAAGGATTTAGGAGTCAACACAAATTCTAATAACCCTTTTGCACCCCTGCCCTCCACCTTGAGACCAGCATGTCCCTTATAGGAGCTGTCATTTGAAGCCAGCCCAGGACCTGAAGATGAGCCCTTGTTGCGACCGCACAGAACGTGAGCAGGAAATATTCACTGCTGTTAAGCTACAACTCGGAGTTGTTTTTTACTACAGGAAAAATCAACTGATGAGATAACTAAACATCAAGTTGATAACATAACCCTACCATACAGAAAAAAAGAATTATTTCTAATGACTTTTAAATAGTATTACTTTGACTGTACATTCTCAGTGGAATATATTCCAAGGACGAGATGAACTGTAAAGAAACCTAAACTGCATCCATTAGTTATCTCTTAGTCAAAATACAGGTATTACTACTTGCATTAACAGCTTCATTGAGACATCATTTACTGCCATAAAATCTGCTCATTTAAACTGTGCAAGTCAATAGTTTTTAGTATATCTAGATATATGAAAGCAATATATGTGATCATCACCACAGTCAATTGCAGAACATTTCAAACCTCAAAAAGAAATTGTTTCCATCAGCTACACCCTCCTATCTGCCATTCCATAGCCCTGCTGCTGCTGCTGCTGCTACTGAGTCACTTCAGTCGTGTCTGACTCTGTGCAACCCCACAGACGGCAACCAACCAGGCTCCCCTGTCCCTGGGATTCTCCAAGCAAGAACACTGGAGTGGGTTGCCATTTCCTTCTCCAATGCATGAAAGTGAAGAGTGAAAGTGAAGTTGATCAGTCATGTCCGACTCTTCATGACCGCATGGACTGCAGCCTACCAGGCTCCTCCATCCATGGAATTTTCCAGGCACCATCACTACTCTATAGATATGCCTACTCTGGGCACCTCATATAAGTGGTTCAGTTGAGTTCAGTTCAGTTGCTCAGTCGTGTCAGACTCTTTGGGACCCCATGAATCAGCACGCCAGGCATCCCTATCCATCACCATCTCCCGGAATTCATTCAGACATGTTCATCGAGTCCGTGATGCCATCCAGCCATCTCATCCTCGGTCGTCCCCTTCTCCTCCTGCCCCCAATCCTTCCCAGTATCAGAGTCTTTCCAATGAGTCAACTCTTCGCATGAGGTGGCCAAAGTACTAGAGTTTCAGCTTTAGCATCATTCCTTCCAAAGAAATCCCAGGGCTGATCTCCTTCAGAATGGACTGGTTGCATCTCCTATATAAATGGTAGCATGTATCATATAATCTGTGATTTGCAGTATAAACTGTGACTGGTTTCTTCCACTTATGACTTAGGAAATTACAAGGGTTTCCAAGAGACCTATGCCAAAAACCTGGGGTAGAGATCAATACATATATTTTTTTTTTCTATTATCTCACACAGCATAGAGTTGAATCTTTTTTTTTAATTCAGTCTGACAATCCCTGTCTGATTGGATTGTTTAACCTATTCACAGTTGATGCTATTATTGATATAGTTGGGTTTACATCTGCCATTTACTTTTTGTTTTCTGTATCTCATATTTGGTTTTGTTCCTCTATTCTTCCTTTACTGCTTTGCATCAAGTGAGTATTTTCTAATGCAGCTTTTTCATTTCTTTACTGAGTATATATAAATATTTTTTGAGCTGTTAAACTCCAAAAATTTCCAGCTAATTTCTCTACTATTTTAACAAGATCCTGGGATGTGAATTGTTCCACAAACAGACCCAATCACATTTGGGTTCCTTGGAAGAGACACCTCCCAAAGTCTGTGTCTGAGACGTGTTCTGACTCCAGACGGCTCCTCCCAGCTATCTTTTCCCCCAGTTCTCTCCAGCTAACTAGCTGGCCTACAGTTTAGTCTTTAATCTACCAATCTCCTCCCAACTGCCTTTCACAACTACTTCTAAATTTCTGAGAACATCCTCAGGCTTCAGCTTAGCCACATTCTGATGCAAATAAAGTCAGTGCCTTTGGGAAAACATTAGGAACTACTGGTTTTACAGCTTCCGCCTCCAGAGAAAAATATCTGAGCCACATTCTGCAGTTGGGTTGGGGACAAGGGTGTGCTTTGGTGAGAGTCACCCCTGCTGTAAGAGTGGAACACTTGGAAGGGGGAAGACAGGAGCCTCAGGCCTTCCCAGCTTGCCTCCAAGCCAGGAAAGGGTGATTGGAGCCCCGGTCTCCTGCTCAAGGTAGACCCCCATTCCACGCGGTGGGGGGAGAAACACAGCTGCTAACAGCACTTGCCTGGCGTGTGGCCTCTGCAGCAGTAGCTGGGGGTGAGATGAGCCATTCTGACGTGCTGTTCTCCCAGGATGGCTGGGACCTGGGGAGCCAGCAGCTTTGTTTTATTTGCCCTCCAGTCTAGAATGGAGTTTCTGTATCACTGGGCTGGGGTGGGAGAGGTGGAGGATCCCACAGAATCTCACTATTCTTACTGAGTTTGAGTACATTTTCTATCATAAATGTTTCTTCCTTTGCTAAATTCCCTCAGACGATTTCCAGAGACTTTAATATGGTTGTTTTAAAAATATTTTTCACCAGTTTCATGGAGGACTAGGCCCACAAGAGCTCCTCACACTGTCATGCCCGAGCTGGAACCTGGCATTATTTTAAAGTTATTTTATATGTTATTGCAGGATTGAATTAATACAAGTATTTGTAATTACCTTAATATTGTTAAGAAACCAAGATTTCCATATAAAAGTAATAAATACAGTGCTCATTTCAGCAGTACATATACTAAAATTGGAACAATAACAGATTATTATGGCCCCTGCACAAGGATGACACGCAAATTCGTGAAGTTTTCCATATTTTTTGATAACACTGTATTATAAATGATTGAAACTAGCTAAATAGCTAAGAGAATAGAACTTAAGTATTCTCATTAAGAAAAATAGATAAATATGTGAGGTGCAATGGATGTGTTAATTCTTGATTGTGAGAATCCTTTCACAACATATACATATAGCAAATTATCATGTATGTTTTCAATATATTACAATTTCATGTGTTAAGTGTACCTCGATAAAGCTGAAAAAAAATTAAAAGTAATAAATACAATCTAAGAAAAAAATAATCTGACATTAAATTTAAATTAACACAAATATGAACTCATTTATTTTTGTTTTAAAATACTTAGTCACAACATTGAAAATCAACTATACGTCAATAAAAAAATCTTCTTAAATGCTCATTTTGTATAATTGTTCATTTAAAAGGTCTAGAAGCAATGACAACACAATAGCAATCAGTACACCTCACACCAAATGTAACTTCTGTACTGCCAAGTCACTTCAGTCGTGTCCGACTCAGTGCAACCCCATAGACGGCAGCCCACCAAGGCTCTGCTGTCCCTGGGATTCTCCAGGCAAGAACAAACACTGGAGTGGGTTGCCATTTCCTTCTCCAATGCATGAAAGTGAAAAGTAAAAGTGAAGTCGCTCAGTCGCTTCCGACTAGTAGCAACCCCATGGACTCCAGCCTACCAGGCTCCTCTGTCCATGGGATTTTACAGGCAAGAGTACCAGAGTGGGGTTCCACTGCCTTCTCCAAACTTCTGTACTAGTGATCTTAAAAACTACTGGCCCTCAGCAAAGAGATCAAACCAGTCAATCTTAAAGGAAATCAACCCTGAATTTTCATTGGAAGGATTGATACCGAAGCAGAAGCTCCAATACTTTGGCCACTGAACACAAGGAGCCGACTCATTGGAAGAGACCCTGATGCTGGGAAAGACTGAAACAAAAGAAGGGGGCGGCAGAGGATTAGATGGTTGGATAGCATCACCAACTCAATGAACATGAATTTGAGCAAACTCCGGGAGACACTGAAGGACAGGGAAGCCTGGCGTGCAATGGTCAGTGGGGTCACAATGGGTTGGATATAACTGAGGGAACAACAACTGGCCCTCAGCTCCAAACCCAGTATTCTCTAGCTGACTCTGAGATGCAGGATCAGGTCTGCAAACACACCTCCTTATCACTTGGTTACTATTTGATTCTGCCAATAGGGGGCACCAGGTTAGAGGAGGGGAGAATGGCCTAGATCCTTCCCGTGTGCTTGCTTGCCTCCTGTTTCTGCTGCCGCCAGGCCAGCAAAGCCTGTCAACCTGCAGGCAGTGTTGGCCAGCAGCCTCCAGACTCCCCTGGTTTCCTGAGAACTCCCACGTAAGTACCAATACCAGTGCCTCCTTGGTTCCAGTGACACTGGTCATTTTTCCAAGTTTCTAGGTTCTATTAATTCCACAGTCTCTCCCTCTTTATTCCGCATCCCCAGGAACTGAGGTTGTTCCCGGCCATAACTATCTTCTGAGTTACTTCCATATTCTCTTTTTACCTTTTCAGATCTCCAACACCCATTTAACTGATTTCCTAAATCAAATTCTCTCTAATAAAGGAATTCGTGTAGGTTCTATTTTCCTATCTGGATCCTGACACATATAGCTTCTAAACAAAATTCTCTAAAACAAAACAAACAAAAATCAAGATTTCTTAATGGAATGGCTGAGTATAACATCTGGAACAAGCTATATAACAAGCCTGGCAAATCCTGTACCAGAAATCAAAGAAGCAGTCAAAAACCAATGGGTCATGTCAAAAGAACTTTGAAGCCAAGAAGAGGGGAGGTTTCTCCCATTAGCAATATAAGATCATTTAAGCAGTAGAAAGAATGACTGCAACTGACTGAAACACACTCAAAATATTGAATATATATGTGTGCACATAACTATGTTATGCAAATGAGCTCATAAAAATATTTTTTTAAATAACACAGTTCTTTTTCTGTAATTTTAAGGCGGTTTAGAGATGAATAAATACTTACTCTTCCATTTTATCCTCAGAGTCCTTTTTTTTTAAGGTGGATAAATTTTTATACCTTGATTGTGATAGTGCTTATATAATCATATGCATTTGTCAAAATTCACAGAACTATCCCTTAAAAATGGTGACATTTATAATATGTAAATACATCACACTTTTTATATGAAAAAAGAGTGTCCTCAGTGAAGCAGTGAAAATCATTATTTGTGTTAAGTCTTAATTAAAAAGATTGCCTTTGCTTTTTTTTCCCCCTTTTGGACAAAATGGAACAAATCTAAAAATATTCCCAATAACAATGAAAGTCTGCAGCTCAACGCCTTCCTAACACGACAGTAGTTCTATGAAACAGCATTTGGTTTCACAGGAAGCTGGCTGAAGCTGTTCTAAAACCAAGTTGCCAATTTTATCATGCACCCAAGTCTTTTCAAACTTTTTATGTGCTGTCTGAAACTAGCCAAAGATGATGCTAAAAGATGATATAAACAAACAGGATAAAAGGTTTTTACAAGTGAGACTATTATGAATTAAAGTTCTTGTGACAAAGGAAATTTTATTAAAATAATGCAAGTTTACTTTCTTCTCTTTTGAAAAGAAATACCTAAATCTCAAGTGAACACTGAAGTCAACTCCCTTCATATTTATCGTAGAACTATCTAGTCCCATAAGAAGTGAATGATTTACTGCCTCCAAAAAATATCTCCAGCCCAGACAAACAGCAGGAGTCTGAGTAGTGCTGGTTCTACCTAAGATCTCCTTACAAATTCCGCCCCCCCCAACAAGAATTAGACAAAAACTGTTAGAAAATTCCCAGGTGGCTTCCCAGGTGGCTCAGTGTTAAAGAATCCCCTTGACAATGCAGGAGCTACAGAAGTCATGGGTTCAGTTCTTGGGTTGGGAAGATCCCCTGGAGAAGAAAATGGCAACTCACTCCAGTATTCCTGCTGGGATAATCCCATGGATATAGGAGCCTGATGGGCTGCAGTTCATGGGGTTGCAAAGAGTTGGATATGACTGAGCACACACACACACGTTAGGAAAATACATTATAAATTATTTTTATAGTGATCTGTTTGGGGGGCCAGTGTGAAGAATTCCACCCTTGGCCAAGGTCATGAGGAAGGGGGCTTCGGTATGCGCAAAGGCATGATGAAGCCTCAGGAAAATCCCCTGCTCCCGAGCATCTAACCTCAAAACCAGAGTCTGTCCTGTACTCTCACCTACGGGGGGCTCTCCCCCATAACTGTTTCCCTTGGAGAAGGAGTAAACGTGCAGCTCCAAGGCAGTAAAAATTCCTGGGCGTGACTAGAGTGTCTTACGGGACTTCCTCTGAAGGTTACCTAGCCTGTCTGTGTAGGTTCTTCCGGCCACAACAGCCCTCCAACCTTGAGAGGCATGAGATGTTTTTTACTTACTAAAGGCAAATTCTTGCGGAAAGTTAGAAATTATTAGTATAGTGGGTTGGTTGGGAATTATATTGATAAAGGGTTTCTTCAATTGTTGTGTCAATAATTGCTGCTAACTCCCTGCTCTAGGTGGGACAAGGGCGTTTCAGGTTAAACCTCTCTGCAGACACATGATGGTTTACTACCTCTCAACCATAAACAGCACAGAGAGTTTTGGAGTATTCTGAGAATCTTAATTAACATAGGACTTTTTCTTGTTGTTGAATTGATGATTGCCGCCAGTCCTCCAAAGCCTTTAGGTACCTGGGAATATATTAATCAATGTGTTTGGGATATAGAAAAGGAAATATAGTAGTTTTTGATGTTAGCAATATTAGACTTTTTGAGTTAATGAATTTTCTCTCTTGTAATAGATCACTGTACTTTGTTATAAATCACTGTGTCCTTGCTATGTAAAAATGTAACTTTGTCACTATTTTAAGACTAAGTAGATCTTAAGAGGAACATTGGTGAAAGGATTTTCATTTGTTGGACTGATGTTTGTTGCTAAAATCTTCATATTCCCTGCCCTTATAATGAATATAACTAGCATATAGGAGAAATAAGTCTTAACCTTTAAGCATATAGGAGAAATAAGTATTAACCTTTAAGATTAATCATGTTAACCTTGGGTTAAATAAATTCCTTTCTTGATTGTAACTCACTACACCCTCACCCTATAGGAATGTGACTTTATTTGGAGGGTGGTGCTTGGTTTAAGGAAAAACACCCTTGGAAAAAATAAGTTTTTTGGTTATCAGAAAGAAAGAGTTGTAAATGTCAGCAGGCAGAAATGGCTTGAAGATGATGTAAAACCCCTAAAACTTTTTTTATGTAAAGCACCTGATTTTGATAAGGTCAGGACTGCTGACCCCCACGTGACTCTGTATTCATCCCTATATGTAACAAAGGGTATATAAGCAAACCCCAAAATAAAGAAATCGGATCAGTTCCGGAAAGACTGATTCCCTCATATCGCTCCTTTCTGCTCCCCAATTTTCTGGCTGAATTCCCATCTGGAGCGTGGGTGCCTGCCATGCATATGGTGCAAGTTCCTTGTCTGGAATTTTATTGGTACCCCACGTAAGCCAAGTTATTTGGCCCCTTTCTCTCTCTCTTACTATTTTCTGGTCGAATTCCCATCTGGTGCATAGGACCCACCAAGCCTACTAATTCTGCCTGGGCTTCTAAGATCGGACCGGGGGGGCCTCAGTGCCTCCTCTCCTTCGGGAGAACAGGAAGACGCCTGCGGCCTACGTAGGTGGTGATTGGCACCCTATGTTAACCAAGTTATTCGGCCTCTTTTTCTCTGCTAAATTCCTAGTCCCTCTCTATCTGTAATTAAATAAGTTTTTCCTAGGACTCCTACTCTGTCCCCACCTTCAAATCACCCTGGATCCACTGGGGTGGGACCCCGGCAATTAGCCTCCAATTAAAATCATTTTTTAAAAAAGACTAAATTGGAGGCAGGAGATAGGATTAGTGAAATAAATTAAACTCCAAAAAAGAAAAAAAAAAAGAAAGAAAGAAACTAAGATTATGGCAACCAGCCCCATTACTGCATGGCAAATTGAAGGAGAAAAGGTAGAAATAGTAATAGATTTCCTTTTCTCAGGCTTCAAAATCACTGTGGATGGTGACTGCAGCCATGGATTCAGAAGACAATTGCTTCTTGGCAGGAAAGCAATGACAAACCAAGACAGTGTGCTGAAAAGCAAAGACACTACTCTGCCAACAAAGGTCTTTAGTCAAGGCTATGGTCTTCCCAGTGGTCACGTACAGTTGTGAGAGCTGGACTGTAAAGAAAGCAGAATGCCAAAGAACTGATGCCTTCAAACTTCAATTGTAGTACTGAAGAAGACTCCTGAAAGTCCCTTGGACATCAAGGAGATCAAGCCAGTCAATCTGAAGGGAGATCAACTCTCAATACTCACTGGAAGTATTGATGCTGAAGCTCCAGTATTTTGGTCATCTCATGCAAACAGACAACTTATTTGAAAAGTCCCTGATGCTGGGAAAGATTGAGGGCAGAAGGAGAAGAGGGTGTCAGATAATGAGATGGTTGGGTGGCATCACCAATGCAATGAACATGAACTTGGGCAAACTTAGGGAGATGGTGAGTGACAAGTAGGCCTGGTGTGCTGTGGCCCATGGGGTTGCAGAGTTGGACACAACTGGGCAGCTGAACAACAAAACTCCAGAGGTTATATTAAAGCAATCATTTCTGAAGAATAAGTTTAGAATTGGAACAACATAAAAGTGGGTAATAAAGCCAGCTCATATTTAAGAGCTGGAAAAAACTAGCTGCAGAGTAGAGTGTCTCATTCGTGTCTGACTCTTTGCCACCACATGGAGTATAGCCCACCAGGCCCTCTGTCCATGGAATTCTCAAGGTAAGAATACTGGAGTGCATAGCCATTTTCTTCTCCAGGGAATCTTCCTGAACCAGGGATTGAACTCTGGTCTCCTGCATTGTGGAAAGATATCTTTACCATCTGAGACACCAGGGGAACCTGGAAAAATAGAGTCTACCTCTTAATGGGGGAAAATGCAGTACAATAAATGGATACAGTATTGGATTTAAGAAAATGCAACTCTTTTAAAATCAATATGCCACAATATAGCTGTGCTTATTTGTATTTGGGAAGTGTTATAGTAAACATTTGACATTTTCTAGTATGTATATGAGTACTTTGCCAATCTCTAAATTAGTAAGCATCAGAATAGCACAATGACTTTTATACGGTAACATGTCATTTATAATACATACAGTTCATAGAATATAGTTATTTTTTATCATTCCATGCCTAAATTTATCACAAATGTACATGTAACACTAAGACAAAGTGATTCATAAGGGCTAGCAATATTATATTGGCATCAGATCCCTTCCACATCTTGACGTAAGTTTCAGGGCCATTTGTGATATGATAAAGAATTTTTCCAGCATTAGTGATCACCATCTTTGAGTCAAGTTATTAACTGGAATATCCGATAAGAATGAAACTGAACAGGATATATCTTTATGTATACATCTGAATGTATTTTTATATATCCTGGACAAAGTTGACCATGAAGAGTGGTGGGCACAAGGGCATTATGTGGTGGTGGTGGGGGGGAGTGGTCTTCTTTACTTTAACCCAACTAGGAAAGGTTTCAAGAAATCTTATTGAAAATATCTGTTACCTGGAGTTGTGCAAGAAAGCAACAGTCTAGATGGAGAAAGGAAAGAGGTGAGGATACTAAACATCCCACTATGGACTTCTACATCTAAAATAAAGCTGAACTAGGATAGGAGAGAAGACTTAACTGAAAAGAAGCTTGGTCTTGGACCTCTAGTTTTTAGAACTGTGCAAAAGTAAATTTCTATGGTTTAAAGCATCATGTCTGTGTATTTAGTTAGGGTAGACTGAGCAGACTACCATAGGTTCCTTTTGGGGGATAAAAATCCATAAATAATTAAAATTAATGTTTATACTATAAGGATAATTGTAAGTATGATATTGGCTAGACTTAGCAAATACTCTATGTTAGCTGAGTCTCCTTTCTAAGTAAACTATTTCTACAGAAAAGATTAGTCATGCAAATGACTTAATAACTCAGGTGGAAATGTGAGAAGTGGCATAGCAAGAGACAGAGACAGACAGAGAGAGAGGGAGGTACAGGAGAGATAGTAAGAGTACTATATCTCAAGTTGTTGAGTAGCTCCTTGGATGTTTGTGTACTGTATAGGAATGATAAATATGAAAATACTAATGTGATGATATATATTTATCTAACTAAGGGAATCCTGTTTCTTTGTATCCTACATAATTACACATGACTTAATGCCTGAAATTTCTTGACCATTCCTAAACTACGTGGCTTAGAATATATTTCAATATTGTACATGATATAACATGATAACCAAATTAAAACTGCTGATTCTCTATCTGGTTGGACATGTTACCTGCCAGTTAACACAGCTGAAGTTCCCAGGAGTACTAAAATATATTCTGGGATATATGGAAAATTATAGAAAGGACTTTAAATTCCATTGCAAAATATAAAGAGTACACCTATGGCTGATTCATGTGAAAGTACACCAAAAACCACCACAACATTATAAAGTAATTAGCCTCCAATTAAAATAAATTTTTTAAAATTAAAAAAGGGAAAAAAATAAAGTTAGCAGCAATACTTCATAGTTTATTATTTCCATCATTATGTATGTCACAAATATTTACCAGGTACAGAAATCACCTGGTCAAACTATACTTACATATATTACATTTTATGATTATTTCTAAATAACTAAAAATCATTTTAACATTTGTTAGA
>SJYC01058734.1:0-27581 GCA_006408675.1 Madoqua kirkii | reverse complement strand
TCGGACCAGGGGGCCCTCAGTGCCTCCTCTCCTTCGGGAGAACGGGAAGACGCCTGCAGCCTACGTAGGTGGTGATTGGTACCCTGTGTTAACCAAGTTATTCGGCCTCTTTTTCTCTACTAAATTCCTAATCCCCCTCTATCTGTAATTAAATAAGTTTTTCCTAGGACGCCTACTCTGTCCCCACCTTCGAATCACCCTGGATCCACCGGGGCAGGACTCCGGCAGTGATCTATTCCAAATATCACTAAAAAGCACTTTCTGCTCCTGTATTGGCCCATCATCACAAATTTCAGCTGAACTCTCACATGGGTCTCTGCTGTGCTTCCCTACACAGCCTCCCTTTTCCCTAGCACCTGCTTCACACATTCCCCATACTGAGCTCCCAGCTATCCCATCCTACTTCTTTTACCCTCAGAAAGCCTCCTGCTTCATCAACCAAGAGCTGGAAGTCCTGCAATACCCTCCTCTCCCAACAGCTTCATTTCCCCCTCTCTAGCTCTAAGGAGGTTTCTCAGGTCTTCCTAATTTCTTACTCCACTTCTCTCCAAGCCACATTCCATCCTTCTGTGAGTATCTTTTTTCACAATCTACTAGCTTTCTCTCTCCTCTGCTAACAAACCTTCTCAAGCCACTGAGTCCTGAAAATGCTTCCCTCAACCCTGGTTCCCAATCAAGTGGCCACTTTCTCATTTACTAACAGTTTACCCTAGTTGTCTTCCCAAATCCCCCAATCATTACTTTTATACTATTTTAAAGTATTAAAATCAACAATACTTTAACTGCCAATCCAAACGCTTCTCTTCAGTTCTCATATCACTAACCTGCAAAGTAGCAGAGGTCTGTATCACATGACATCCTGCTTTTCCTCCTATCCAGGTATTCTCACTCATTGTCTCCTGGGTTCTCTGTCACCCTCCTAGATCTCAAAGCTCTCCCCTGGCAGCATAACCCAATCAGGTAATTCACCCATGTTTCCATGTGGTGACTCTCCAATCACTGTCTCCATCCCGACTCCCTGCTGAGCCCCACATCTATTGCTTTGTTCCCACAGACAACAACTCCTCATTGTCACAGACTATAAAACTGGACATCAAAAACAGAAAATCTCAGACATCTCATTAAT
This sequence comes from Madoqua kirkii, assembly GCA_006408675.1. Taxonomy (NCBI): domain Eukaryota; kingdom Metazoa; phylum Chordata; class Mammalia; order Artiodactyla; family Bovidae; genus Madoqua; species Madoqua kirkii. Next base: position 26,455 of record SJYC01058734.1, on the reverse strand, counting down.
CAGTCGCATACACTGCATCCAGAGCTTGGTAACCACCATCACAAACTGGCTTCCAGCAGAAATGAAATAAAGGTGGGACTTCCCCGGTGGTCCAGTGGTTAAGAATCCACCTTGTAATGCAGGGGAAGGGGTTTCCATCCCTGGCTGTGGAATTAAGATCTCACATCCACACCACAATAAATGATGCCACACAACACAACAAAGACCTCACGTGCCCCAACTAAGGCCTGACACAGCCAAACAAAAAACATTATTTTTTAAAAAGAAATGATCCCTAGTTCTTTGGTACAAAACTAAACCACATCTTCCCATAAAAACCTGTTCCTTTTCCTTGTTAATCCTAAGAAATACTAAAAATTCAGAATCCTTCTGTTTCTCCTGCAATCCTCACTTCCAGTTGATACATACCTTTGAAAATGCCTTTTGAATCTATGTAACTCATTCTGAAACACATCCAAAAAATAAGATAGGTAGACATGGTAAATATAATAAATGCTAATAAAATCTAGGTAGTGGGTATGAGGGGTCTTCACGTACAATTTCAACTTTTCTATGTTTGAAAATGTTTATAATAAAATGTTGAGAAAAAAACATATCTACATTCACTCAGACATTGTTCAAACACATGCCGTTTTCTTTTCTGACCTAATTTGGGAGCCTAACCTGAGCTGTCTCCCCAAACCCTACCGTTGTAACCATCCTGCAAGATGACTCCCAGTGATCCCTGCCTTCCGTATGCACATCTGAGTGAAGATGCCTCCCACACTGTACCAGGGTCAGTCTCTATGACTGGTAACATATGGCATGCGTGAAGGTGTATCACTTCCAGGATGAGGTGGTAAGAGGCTGCAGCTTCCCGCTTCCGTCTATCTCAGCACTCTCTCAGATGACTTGTTCTTGGGGAGCACGTGAATCACCCAGTTGTTGTTCAGTCTCAGCTTGCGCAAACTCATGTCCATTGTGTTGATGATACCATCCAACCATCTCATCCTTGTCACCCGCTTCTCTCTTGCCCTCAGATTTTCCCAGCATCATGGTCTTTTACAATGAGTTCGCTCTTCACATCAGGTGGCCAAAGCATTGGAGTGTCACCTTCAGCATCAGTCCTTCCAGTGAATATTCAGGGTTGATTTCCTTTAGGATTGACTGGTTTGAACTCCTTGCTGTCCAAGGGACTCTCAAGACTCTTTCCTAGCACTTCAGTTTGAAAGCATTAATTCTTCGGTGCTCAGCCTTCTTTATGGTGCAGCTCTCACTTCTGTACCTGACTACCTGAAAAACCACAGCTTTGACTAGACATACCTCTATCGGCAAAGTGATGTCTTGTTAAAAGCTTTGGGCAGGGCCTTAGATACAGCATTTCCCACAACCTCCTAGGTGATGTAGGTGCTGCAAGCTTAGGAATCAAACTACAGAGCTGCAAGTATAGCTAACAAGGTAAAAAAAGAAAAGAAAACAGTAAGAGGTTCTCCATTTTTTCCCCTGCCATATTTAAATAAATTAATATAGAATCAAGCCTTTGTGGTGGTTCACAGCAACCTCATCTCAATATGTTCAATTTTGCTGCACAGCGCTTCTCAAACATGATATGCATATGAATCACCTGAGGATCTTATTCATCTGCAGCGGCAGTAAGTATGGAGGAGGAAAGAGTCTGCACTTCAAACAGCCCCCTAGCGAAGCTGAAGCCTCTGGTCCATGGCCCACAGTTTTAGAGTAAGGTTTTAAAGGAACGATGCTAAAGCTGAAACCCCACTACTTTGACCACCTCATGAGAAGAGTTGACTCATTGGAAAAGACTCTGATGCTGGGAGGGGTTGGGGGCAGGAAGAGAAGGGGATGGCAGAGGATGAGATGGCTGGATGGCATCACCAACTCGATGGACATGAGTTTGAGTGAACTCCGGGAGCTGGTGATAGACAGGGAGGCCTGGCGTGCTGCAATTCATGGGTTCACAAAGAGTAGGACACGACTGAGCGACTGAACTGTACCTTTTTTAAGTCTGACATGTTTGACTACATAAAACTGCAAAACATATGTCAAAAACCACAAAAAAGTCAAAAGGCAAGCCACAAATTTAGAAAAGACATTTGCAATATGTCGGACGTCACGTTTACCTTTTGTATTAGTTTCCTACTGCTGCCTAAGAAATAATCATCTGATACTTTTTGAGTTTCAGAAATATCCGCCTGAAAGACTCCTGACATGATTTACAAATGCTCATTACACATTCCAGCTTTATCCTCCACCCCTCCAGCATCATCACCCACCTGTGTGCACACCTGTACTCTACCATACCTAACTCCCTGCACGACACTGAGATCTTCTCTAACCTTAAAAAAAAAAGTCACAAAGTCATGTCCAATTCTTTTGTGACCCCACAGACTGTAGCCCACTAGGCTCTTCTGTCCATGGGATTTCCCAGGCAAGAACACTGGAGTGGGTTGCCATTTCCTTTTCCAGGGGATTTTCCCAACCCAGCGATCAAAACTGGTGGATTCTTTACTGCTGAGCCACCTAGGAAGTTCTCTCTAACCCTAACCAAAAACAAAACATATTTTTGTTCTGATACCACAGCAAGTCCAGGCAGAGTCCTCAGCTCAGCGGGCTTCCTCTCTATCAAGTGAGCCTCAGTCTAGTTTGCCTATTTACAGGCCAATTATTTCATCACGCTACTCCATCATGGGACCTTATTCCAGATTTAGACAGAGAAATTATGGACCTTCCTTAACAATTAACCTCTCATTACATGTTTTTTCTCATACTATTTTTTAAAGATATACCATAAAACTCACCCTTTTAAAGTGTACAATTCATGGTTTTAATATACTCAGACTTGTGCAGTTATTGTCATTAAATTCAGAATATTTTCATCATCCCCAAAGGAAACCCCATACCCTTTATCTTTTTCAATGTCCCCAGGTCCACAGCCCCTGGAAACAACAAAATTTTCTACAGATTTCTATATCCTGGAATTTTCCAAAAAATGGAATCATACAATATTTGCTCTTTGTGTCTTCGTCCATGTAGCACAGTTTCAATGTTCATCCATTTGCAGAATGTCTCAGTACTTCATTACTTTCTATGGCTAAATAACTTCACTATATAAATACACTGTGCTGTGCTGTGCTTAGTCCTCCAGTCCTGTCTGACTCTTTGCGATCCTACCGGCTGTAGCCCACCAGGCTCCTCTGTCCATAGGGATTCTCCAAGCAAGAATACTGGAGTGAGTTGTCATTCCCTCCAGGGGTATGAATATACTATATTTTATCAGTTCTTCAGTTGATGAGCATTTGGGATATTTCCCTTTTTTGGCTATTACAAATAAAGTTGCTATGAACATGTGTGTACAGGATGTTATGTGGACATGTTTTCAGTTCTCTTGGGGATACATCTAGCAGCCGTAATGTTTTTAGGAATTGCCAAACCATTTTCCAAAACACTGAACCATTTTACATTCCCACCAGCAATGTCTGGGAATTTCATTATTACATTTCAACCAATGAGAATGTTATAATTCCTGAAGACAAGGAGAGGTGTGCCCTCACCATAGAACCGTAATCCTCTACGAAGAATATTGCAATAACAAAACAGAAGTATATTTCCGGCACGACGACACAGAATAAAATGTCAGAGGTCTGAATGAATATATTGAGCAAGTGAGTTAACCTTTCACTGTCAGTTCTTCTATCGTAAAACAGGGACGCTGTGATGACATCTACGTTGCAGTCACCGTTAAAATTACATACAACCCACGTATAGGTGCTTTTCAACACTGATGATGATCGCTGATTCAATACACGGCAATGCTTTAGGAGCAAAGGGCTAAATGCCCAGATCCCTCCCTTTCCTTCGCGTTTCCTCCCAGCGGGAGGGGGCTGCAGCCACATCCCTCCTCGGAGAGAGGCGGCCCCCACGAACCACGCAGGATAAATTGTGAGGATTGGAAAAGCAAAGCCAGGTCACTCCAGCCCAACCTCGTCCCCCAGACGAGAGATTCGCAGCCTGCTACTCAGCAGGTTCAGCGCAGGATGTTTTGTTTTGTTTTGTTTTTTTCCTGGTAAGAAGATATTTATTACGGCTGAAGCGCAAGAGGAGGGGCAGAGAAAACACAAGCATATACCCCCACCCACGATCCTAGTCTCTTGTCTCTCCAAAGCCGTATTAGGAAAACGCACAAAACCCAATTCGTTACGACTCTGGAGCTGTATCAATCCCAATGGCCCTCACCCCCCAAAGATTCCCCTATCGGAGCCCCCCCCCAACTCCACCCCGGGGACCGCTGGCGCAAAGCTCACCTGGTGGCCTCCGCCAGCACGACCCGGCTCTGACCAGGCGCCTCCAGAAGCGTAGTAGCCATCGCCTCCTCCGCCTTCCCCCGGCCAGGTGGTCTCCGCCGGGCCGCCCCCGCGCCCTCGCCAGGAAATGGGAGGCTGGGGAGGCTCGGGGCGCGGGGGGTAGATGGGCGGAGGCGGGTGCACCGGCACATCTCCACCTCCAGGCCCGTAGTAGCGGCCGTAAGACGGGCCGTCACTGGGGCCGTAGCCCGAGCGCCTCAAGGCCGACATGGGCTCTGCCGCCCCCAGGCGCTTCCCGGCCCCCGGCCCCTCACGGCCGGCCCACCGCGCAGGCGCCGACGGGGGAGCGTGAATGGGCCACAGGGAAAGGGGGTCGGCCCGCAACAGCCAATCCTAGGCCGGATCCCGCCCCCTCTTCACTTCCGCGTCCTGAGAGGCCGAGGGCGGCTCTCCGTGACTCTGGGGTCTAAGAAGCAGGAGAATGAGCGTTCCTTAAAAGAGAGAACGCACCCGCACTGTCCGTGCAGCCTAGACTCCTCTCCTCCTTCTCGTCAGGGATATGTAAAGGGTATCCTGGGGCGGGGGAAACCACACGAACGGGCCCGCCTCTTCCTGAGGGCGGGGACGTGGTGCCGGAAGTGGGTGGGGTAACATGGCGGCGTTTCCGGCAGGCCCCGGCTACTGAAAGCCGGGGCGGCGGCGTTAGTCCGGGTCCGGATTCCTGTCCCGGTCCCGCAAAGGCGGCGACCGCGGTGGGAGGAAGGAGGTGTGGGACGCGCTGGCCCACCGCCGCTATACTTTGCAGCTCTATCTCGACTCAAAATGAACTATATGCCTGGCACCGCCAGCCTCATCGAGGACATCGACAGTAAGTAGTTCATCGCCTCACAGTGAAGTCTGGGGTGAAAGCCTTCCTCCCTGGAGGGTGCCTCTTAAGGAGGAAGCTGATGGAATGAGTCCGGGCCGGGGGCGGTGTGTATATATTCCAGTTCCGGACGGCCGGCGTTGGCATCCTCTTAGGATGCCGGAGTCACGGGACATACCGTTTGCCACTTTATCGCCTCCTGCCTGTATCCGCCTCTCGCAGCTTCCACCGGATCTCCCGGGCAAGCTGTAGAATTCATTTCTGCTTTTCAGGGTTGCGGCTGCTGAAGCTCACATGTGAAGGTTACCGTTTCCCCGGTCCATCGTCTCCCACCTGTGGTATTTCGAAGTACCAGGTGGTTACTGGGTGGGTGAATGAGAATTCTCAGAGAAAGGGTTCTTGCGGAAACGAAAATAGTAATACAGCAGCAGTTGGACTTAATTAGCACTCAACGTTGGGTTTATACTGTGTGGCCATTTGCAGTCTTTTACCGTTTGAGAGTATTTAGCTTTTCAGACTAGGTAGTGATTTTTCCAGAAAGACTGAATCACTTCAGATTTACTTTTTTCCTCTGTTATTTTCCTCTTGCTGTGAAGATCTCACTTATTCCTAGTCACTATCCTGAAGAAGAGCTCGGTTGTATCCGTTGCCTTTTGTTTTTCCAAACTCTCATGTGTGAGTTACTCCTAAAACACTTTTTAAAGTTGTGCCAATTGTGTGATCTGTCTCATTAACTTGTATTTGCTGCGAAACAGTTACCACACAGTTCCAAACAAGTTCAGCAATCTTCTGCAGTTACTCTGTATGAAGTGAAGTCACCTCGCTCAGTCGTGTTCGACTCTTTGCGACCCCATGGGCTGTAGCCTACCAGGCTCCTCTGTCCATGGGATTTTCCAGGCAATAGTCCTGGAGTGGATTGCCATTTCCTTCTCCAGGGGATCTTCCCAACCCAGGGTTTGAACCCGGGTCTCCCGCATTGTAGACGGACGGTTTACCGTCTGAGCCACCAGGGAAGTCCTGATGAAATCCTCTTCCTATCCTCTGAAATCACTCTTTAGATCCAAATTAGTGATTTTGCTACTGAAGGGAATGTAGTGTAGCTTGGATCAAATTCATGTCTGAATAACCACTGTACAGGCCTGTTTGTAACCTGTAATGAAATCTTTAATTCTAGTTGTCTGAGGATGGCGCCCTCACCTCTCTTGTTATGTATCTGAGTTATTTGAGATCCCTAGCACATCCTGCCATTCTAACAAAAATAATTGTTTTTCTCAAATCTCTAACCCCATTTTGCAGATTCCAAGCTCCTCCTTTACTGAATGGTTTCAAATCATTTCATATGCAGCCTTCACTGCAACACGCACACTTTCCTCTTCTCTCCTCAGTCTTCCTGTATTTTCACCCATCCTCTCATCTCAGTTGGAAGTATTCCTCCCTTTCAGTCTGTGTCTTATTTATTTTTCCTTCCAGCTGCTTCTGGAATCCATTAATACCCTTTTTCTCTCATATCTCTTGTATCTCATTCTCATGTATGTTCTTGTCTGTCATATATTTTTTTTCAGTTGTATTTCACCATCAAATTCCCCATTCCTTTTTTCACATCTGTACCCCCAAACCTCTTAAATCATCTCCCATTTTAACTATTTCCTGGCTACCTGGAGTAGACCACCTCTGTCACCCTGCAGTCAGATTTTTTTTTTGTCAACACACTACTGAAACTGCAACCTTAAAAGACATCTGTCTAATGCATTCCTTCACCTTTTTGGCACTGTGGTGCCATTATCATAGGATTCTTCATTTTCTTGATTTTTCCAACACTGGTCCTTGATTTTCTTATCTCTGCAACAGTTATTGTTCCCTAAAATAAATGGACTCCTAGGTTCCATCTTTGGCTGCTGCTTTCTTTAAATCTCTAGGAGAGTTCCTGGACTTTACTAATGAATCACCTCTTTGTGGGCATATCGAAAATTGCTCTGATCCAGACTTCTTTGGCCTTCCAGTCTTACATCTCCAGTTGCCAGCTGACGTTTCTGCACAGGTGTCTTGATACCACTTGAGAATCACAAAAGCAAAACACCTTCCACGGGATCTTGCTTCTTTCACTCCCAACTTTTGGTACATGCTCCTCCCTGACAAGATGACTCAAAATTCCTGCATCAGCTTCCCACTCTCTCACACACATATCCACATATACAAGCACACTTGGTCAACCAGTTCCATCCCTTATAACTGCAGTGTCCTGATCCTCTCAGCCTCTCCCTTCCCATCTCTGCCCTGCTTCAGGTCTCTTCTTCATGTCTCAGACTCTGGTAAGAGCCTCAAAACCATTCTGTCTTTTTCTACCAGCTGAATCTTCAGAGTTGTCTTGTTCCCCATGAAGTCACATCCAAACTCAGCCTGCTCCCAGTACTTTTCTGACTTCATATCCTATTCCCTTCACACCCTCAACTTGTAGCCACACATCTGGATACACAGCTCCCTTTTCTTCTGCCTAAATTACAGATTTCCTTCCTCTTCCCAGTCCCTGTCACTCTTCCCATGGCCAAAAATTATATATCTTTTAAGGTCCATTGGAGAAGGCAACGGCAGCCCACTCCAGTACTCTTGCCTGGAAAATCCCATGGACAGAGGAGCCTGGTAGGCTACTGAGGAAGAGTCGGACACAACTGAGTGACTTCACTTTGACGTAAGTCCAACTCAGATACCTCCAGCTAGATACAGTTTCTCTCACTCTCATGTAATTAAGATTTGCCCTCTTGTGGTACTTAATTATAGCAAAAAAAAAAAAAAAAAAGCCTATAAATTCCTTCAGGAAAGAATCACTGTCTTGTTGGCACTGTTCTGCATCTTGTTGTTCAGTCACTCAGTGGTGTCCGACTCTTTACAACCCCATGGACTATAACACACCAGGCTTCCCTGTCTTTCACTGTCTCCCAGAGTTTGCTCAAACTCATGTCCATTGTGTTGATGCCATCCAACCATCTCATTCTCTCTAGCCCCCTTCTCCTATTTCCCTCAATCTTTCCCAGCATCAGGGTCTTTTCCATTGAGTCGGCTCTTTGAATCAGGTGGCCAAAGTAGCGGAGCTTCAGCATCAGTCCTTCCAATGAATATTCAGGGTTGATTTCCTTCAAGATTGACTGGTTTGATCTCCTCGCTGTCTAAGGGACTCTTAAGAGTCTTGGATCAGTTCTTTGGTGCTCAGCCTTCTTTGTGGTCCACATTCTGCATGTAGAAAGTACCTCATGCATGACATTAAAGACAAATAAGTGATTTTTGCTAGCTGTTCTGGGCTTCCCTTGTAGCTCAGTCTGCTAGCTATTCTGTGACTGGCTTACTGTCATTCTTCAGTTTCGGCTCAGTCACCTCCTCAGAGAGGTTTTCCCTAGCCACCCTCCCCCCCCACACCTCCGTGTTTATTTACTCAGCTACATGGGTCTTAGTTGCAGCACATGGTATCTTTAGTCGCATCATGCATTCTCTTAGTTGTAGCATATGAGATCTTGTTCCTGGGCCCCCTACACTGGGAGTGTGGAGTCTTGGCCCCTCGACTACCCAGGAAGTCCCCACCACCTTCTCTTCTATAGCTTCCTCCCCTCCCTTTCTCATACTATCCTGCTGTCTTGTTTTTATTTTGCTAGACTAATCACCATAGGTCATTTTTTAAAATATGTTTGCTTTTCTCCATCAGGCTTATAAGTTCATGAGGTTGGTGACTCTGAGTCTTATTCTCTACTATATATCTAGGCCCCAGAACAGCACATAGCCCTCAGTACATTCTGTCTCAGCATCCTCATTTTGCATATCTTTGGTACTGTTTTTATTTAAATACTCTGATTCCAAAGTGTGAAATAGAAACTCTCTAAGTTGAGGGGAAAATAATTTTGGAAAATTAAGATCAAAAAGACCATCTAGATCACATGTCCAAATTGGCAGGTACAGAAACTGACATGATGCTGCCAGCGTTTTAACTGTTGAGCACTGGCATCTGGAGCCAGTCTGCTGGGCCCCCTGACTGCATGCCCAGTCCTTGCCCGCTCTGCTGCCTCTCTCAGATTCTTTTCACCACCATCTTCTCATCTAAACTAATCCCCGGCTGCCTTGCTCATCCCTCTAGTTTCTCAATGAACTCTGCGTTAAATGCTCTGTAAGAGGAAATGGTAAAGCTTAATCTGCTATTAACTCTTGTTTTTGTTTCCCTGTAAACTCGCTGAAGCTAACAGTTCATTTTTTAAAGGTCTCTTTTCTCTCCCCAGAAAAGCACTTGGTCCTGCTTCGAGATGGAAGGACACTTATAGGCTTTTTGAGAAGCATTGATCAATTTGGTATGTATTACTCACGGGCTTATCATGAGTCCATGGTGATAAGAGCCGTGGTGGCTTTTATCGTCCCGTACTCTGGATGATAAGAGCTGCCCACTGTATTTTTATGTTGTTTCGTATTGAAGTTTATTTATCTGCAACTTTTTTCATGTACCTGGCATCATGAAATCCTGTTTTAAGTCACTACATCATTGTTTTCTGAATTTCAATTAGGTGGTTTGAAAGCTTGTGCTTACAAGCTTATATTTTATTTCTAAAACTGGTTTTCACTACTAGAACATGTCGTTACAGTGTTTTGGACTATTTTTTATTTTCCCCATTAGAGGGAGCCAGATGATAGAAATACACTCAGTCCACTGAAAAGGCTGTTCATTTGTACATTGGCTTGGGTGCGACTACTCTTCAAAGCAGTTCCTGCCCTGAAGGTAATCCCTCCATGTCCAATGAAAAGTGGGTCAGAGGCCTTTCCTGCAGCTTTTTAGGGACCCCCAACATTAAGCTCAGGATTTTATACTTGAGGATACATCAGACTCAAGGTCTTAATCTTGACTCTGTCTCTTGCGCTTTTCTAAAGAGACCTTACATTTGCTCCTATCTTGAGGAACTTCCAGTTCATGTCAACATTTGCTAGGTCAGTGGCTTTGGGCCTAAGGAAGAACAACATAATTGAAATACTTATAAGAATCACAGATGATGGTACTGTGTTTCTTCAAAGACGACAGCAGTACCAACTGAAAGAAGAAAAGTAATTATTCTGCACAGACTGTGGTTCTAAACCTTAAGTCAAATTCATCCGACTACATGAGGGGAAAATAGTGAATACTAACGTTACTCTCAGATTACCAAATTATAGTCATCTGACAAAGGAGAAAAAACAGATTTCTGTTGTATCATAATCCACAAAAACCTACATTGGATTAAATGAATCATCTGTACTGAAACAAAGGTAAATCTTTGGTAACATCACACACATACCTGCACAAAGTAGGAAAAATGTTTCCTTCTAAAAGAAAGAAAAGATAATTTCTGCAATTGTTTGGACTTCAGAGTTTTCCAAGTGCCCTATCATATTCTTATAGTCATGTTGATAGCACAGTTAACTCATAAGGAATTTAATTTTCTTCATTTATTTCCACCATCCTTCTTCTATTAGTGCAACATAATCCCAAGGACTCTATTTCCAGTTGTTTAAAAATCTCCAAGTGGTATGTCTGAATGAAATAGGATGAGATTGTTTGAAATTTCAGCATTTTCCAGAATTAGAAAGTTTGAAAATCACGTTCAGCTAATCGTTTCTACTCAAGATAACTAATTGAGTTATGGACCTTTACCTGTAAAGTAATTTGAACTAAATGTCTTTGTTTCTTCCCTGTACACTTATAGCTAACTTAGTGCTACATCAGACTGTGGAGCGTATTCATGTGGGCAAAAAATACGGTGATATTCCTCGAGGGATTTTTGTGGTCAGAGGAGAAAATGTGGTCCTGCTAGGAGAAATAGTAAGTGAAAACTGTTAAGCTGCTACGGCTCTTGATAATCATCCAGTTAGGTTTCTTTTTGTCTTTTCAAGAAGGGAAAAATGTTTTCCACCTCCACCCAGCTTCTCACAGGAAACCACCAAATTAGCTTAAGAAAGGGATATTGTAAAAGAAGAGCTTCAGAGAACAGTCAACCTTGTTTCAGTGCCTCCTGGCATATTAAAGATTTTTATCCCATCAGCAGTAAAATATCATTGATTTTTACCTGATATCATAAAACATACTGTCCTACAGGGGAGTTTTTTCGCAGTCCAATGGTTAGGACTCCACACTCTCACCGCAGAGGCCCGGGTTCAGTCCCTGGACCCAAGATCCCAGGAACTGAGTGGTACAGCCATTATATATATAAAACACTGTCCCACACAAATGTGTTCATTAGCAGATTACTCTCGTGTCTTTAATAGCAGAAAGTTGAAGCCTGACAACCTAGTAAGAGAATGGTCCAGTGAAATATGGCTTACTAACACTGGAATATTTTGTAGTCATTTAAACAGTTGGTTACAGTGGTCTTTCATGGCATAAAGGTGGCTGGGTTTGGGGGAAAGGCACATGGCATGTACAGTGTGATATCTGTGGTTTAAAGGAGGCAGGGGGAAAGAGTGACTGCAGCAGAAGCCTTTCTTCATTTTCTGAGAAATGGACTCAACCTCACTTGGCTTCTTAGCTCCCAGGCAAGGAGGAGGTTCCTGTTACCTGTCGGGAAAGCCAGCTGGCAAGTGAAAAGTTAAATCCTCTCAAGTGGTGTTTCTGTAGGTGTGAATGTGTATGTGTGTGAACCATTAGAAAACTACTCCTCCAAAATACATATTAGAACTACTCTGACATTTTTTAAGAAGATAAAACTTGATTTCACAGTTTACGTGAAACATTTGCTCTAAAAATGCTTTAATATCTTTGACTTGATCCTGGTGCTTCTGATTACTGTGTTTTCCAGGAAAATCAAACCTTGCTTTTATCTTGAAAGTTTTCAGTAGCATTTCACAATCCCTGGCCACATGCTAAGTCAGGTTTACAGAAGTCTTTGGAGAGAAGTGGCTCAGTCTGTAGCTGTTTGTTGTTGTTTTTTCGTAGCAGTTTTTAACTATACACCATTCGCAAAAGTAAGGAGGTAATTCTGCCAGGGTCGTGTTTGTTCTATGTTGGAAATAGATAGAACTAATTAATGCTGTCCAAGAATTGCTATGAAATAATATGAAGTAACTTTGAAGTTTTAAAAGTATTTTTGTGGTTGATATAGAGCACCATGGTATCCTGGGATGTGGGGGTCGGGATTGTCGTCTGATTGTATATTCAGGGGGACTGGCCAATCTCTGGGTGGTAGGATAGTGGTGATTATTTTTTCCTCCTTTTTTACTCTTCTGAATTTAACTTTTAGAGAGGAAATGTATTACTTTGCTATCAAGGGAAAGATTTAAGTCACAAGACCACACACACACTGCTTCAATTGAAGAGTAGAACACAGCACAGATACGCTTTCTGTGCCAGTTGCATTGGCACAGACACGGCGCTGTGTAGATGTGTGGGAAGAGAAGAATTTGTTTATTCTTGAAGTGTCATTGTTTCCTGGGAGCCCTTTCGTGGAGAAGAGTTCTCTTTTTTTATGTTAACAGTTCAGATTCTGCAGAATTTTTTATAGTGGTATTACTAAAGAAATATGGTTCGGGACTGCTTCCACAGTTCTATGAATCGATGGTCTGTTTGAAGACATTGTGTACCAATTCTAGGAAAACGCAAAACTAGAAGCCACTTGCATTCTGTAGACGCGCAGTTGTTTGTGAAGTCCCTGGCTTCTACCTCAAGGATAATGAGGCACAGGGCCTTAAGTAATAAGCTGATTGTTGGGAAACAGCATTGTTATAGCCACACGAATAGCTCAGCGCACAACATTGGGAAGTCCAGGAGGTAGGACACTGAGCCAAGAACATTGTCTTCCCTTCTGCCGCCCATGGGCTGTGAGGGAAGATCACACTAGATAATATATATTTTGTTGGATGCAGCTAACTTTTCAAGGCAGGCCTTGCTTATGGAATGTATGTGGCTCTCGCTCTAACCTCTCTGGGAGAGTCCTCTATCTGCGGTGTCAGCGCTGTGGCTCCCGAGGCCTTGGCCGCCTCTGCAGATTAGCCTCTAGCCGTAGGCTGGAACCTCTGGAGAGGTGGCGTTTGCGTTGATGCCTTCCCAGATGTTGTAACTAAAAGTCAGAGGAGGATGAGAAATGTGAGTACCCTATCCATAGAGGCTTTCCATGTTACAGAAGCACCAAGTGATACCTAGATAAACTTCTTAAGTAGAAGAAAACAGTCGGTAGATGGATGATTTTATAGCAAAGTTCTGCATTATCAAGTTGGTTATCAGATGTTTCAGCTGTTCAAAAATAAAATATTAGCATACTTTACCATATTAAATGGGAAATGTAGCCAATATTTGCGAAGAGTGTTGGGGCCAAAATGGTTTACTAACCCAGCTGGTTTGCCGAGGTTTTCTCTAGAAGACAGTTGCCATGGGGCAGAAAGAAGTCCTGTGTTAACAGAGAGCCAGTTGATTGCCTTTGGCTTGGGGGCTGGAGGTCAAGGGTGCTACTTTGAGTCAATGTTTTCTACTTTTTAGCAAAAAAAAAAAAAGCCTCAGAAATTAGGCTGACTTTGACTGTGTATAAACACAAAATTTACTTTAAGCTACCTTGACCTTGGTGACTTCTCTCATGGATTCCCTGGGGTTGGGGAAATAGCTGTAAGAAAAGTAGTTCTTAACTTGTGTAGGACTTTACTTTGCACAGACTAAAGCTTTGTTATGCACACTGATACTGATTCCTGTTAAACCATACCACACCTGAGTGTTCTATAGGAGCATTGCCAGCCGGTGTTTGTGCCCTGGCATGTAGGTAAAATAACTCAAGCCTGATATAGGAATCCGTTTGCCTTTGTATCTGTGATGTTTTCTATTCTTAGTCATGAGGTAAAGTTTCCCAAACCTGCTTGTTTTGTAGGACTTAGAAAAGGAGAGTGACACACCTCTCCAGCAAGTGTCTATTGAGGAAATCTTAGAAGAGCAGAGGGTGGAACAGCAGACCAAGCTGGAAGCCGAGAAGCTGAAAGTCCAGGCCCTGAAGGACCGAGGCCTGTCCATCCCTCGGGCGGACACTCTCGATGAGTATTAAGTCTTCTGTTCAGAGACTGTCGCTCTTGGGGAGCAGGGCTGTGACACGAAGTGACAGCCTGGTCACCTCACACATGTGATGAGAGACTCTATAGAGTTTTGAAAAGTCATTTTTAGTTTGAATTCTTTCACAGATGCAACATGAAGAAATCGTGTGTTGTGTTCTGTGTTTTGTTTTGTTTTTTTAATTACAAAATCATCATTTAAAGAAACCGTCGCATGGACTCCTCTCACTCATCACTGTGGAGCCAGCAGCTGCTTCTTTACATTGCTCTTCCCACCCCAAATGAGTGGCTACAGGGGACAGTCTTCATTTACTTGTAAATAAAACTCAAATCTCAAAATTGCAGTGTTACTTCCCAAGTTTGAGTTGCCTTCAGTGACTGGACATCATTTAATTTCTCCTCTCAGAGGTAATAAGCAGTCCACACACACACGTGCAGTTTGCCTTCTGTCACAGTTCCAGCCTACTCTGTTTTAGTTCATTTATTTGGCGGTGCCTGGTCTTTGTTGCTGCACGTGGTTCCTAGTTCCCTGACCAGGGATGGAACTGGGTCCCCTGCAGTGTGGGTGGAGTCTCAGCCACTGGACCACGAGGGAAGTCACTTACAAAAGGAGTATTTCATACTAAATACCTTGCAGGTCCTCCCTTGTCCCCTCGCCTTTTTTTTTTTCCCCCCAACAACAAAAAATGTTCCGGCTTGAGGAGGGCTCTTTCAGTGAGGTTTCCCAGTTCTTGGTTACAACGGAAGCTGGCATTTGAGAAGCAGGAGTGGTAGCAGCTGCACCACCAGCTGTGTTCCCATGAGACCCACAGGACAGCTTCCCTGAATGCTCTGTTAATCTCATGAGGCTTTTCTGGTCATTTGGCTTGACTCTTGAGCGTCTTCTGGTATCATCAAAAATAAGCACAGATGTTTCAGTGACGGATAGATCTAGGTTCTTCTCCGCCCACATGTCTTGGCTGCCACCCCCTGGTGATGCCACCTTTCTGGTATGATGTTGATCATGTAAGAGGCTGTACTTTCCAGGAGTTCAGTGTTGGGTATTGGACAGTGTGAACTTGGAATTGGGAGATAAACAGGTTAAAACCCAGACTCCTCTCTGGCACTTGGGTTCAAGCAAGTCAGTCTTCCTCCTTGACTCTGTTTTAACTGTAAAATTATTCCAGATACTTATAGTCTGTTGAACAGAGACATCTTTTGCAGAGAAGATACTTAAATCCAATTCCTTTGAGTTACTTTTTAGTATTCAACATACTTCACGTTTTATAAGCTCAGGGGTTTGCAGTGGTTTGAGTTCAGTGGTTTGCAGATAAACCATTTGACCTCAGCTATTCATCACTGGCTTGGCTTCAAAGGAGATAATATGAGAAAAGTTGGACTTTGATTTATCTTGTGTGTTTCACCTCTAGCCTTACTGTTGAATAGCCTTAATTTCTTATTCCCACATGAAGAGGGAAAGCCCATCACCAACTGTGGAAGATATGGTTAACTTTCACTACAAGAAGATTTTGAGAGCAGAATGTGTTGGTTTTGAGCACCACCGTTTCAGAATATCCAACACCTTCAAGAGATTCAAGTTCACTGTAATTTTTTGTCTTTTTGACCTCAGACAATTCCACATGCAATCATAAGACTTAGCAGATACCGAAATTATCTGAAATTATCCATCTTCATTCTGATGTACCTGGGTGCCCAGCCTCTCTCTCACTCTCCCGGCTGTTCTTTTCCCCCTTCCTTGGCTCTTGACCTTTCATTGAATTCTGTCAGCTAAATTTAAACTACAATATCTTTTCTCCCCTACTTGGCTAAAGTCCCAGAAGGCCCTGGGTACTCTGCAGAGCCAGATACCCTCATACCATCCGGCATGGATGCCACATCAGCGTGAACCGCAGAGGTACCCAGATGTGATGGCTGGAGAGTGGCCTTAGTTTCGCTCACAGGAGTACAAGTGACAGGTCAGGCTGAGTGAGAGACGGTAGAGCAGGTGGAGCAAGCCCTGGATGGGGCCAGAATTTCCTGTTCTCTTGTTTACAACATACTTGCCTCAGACAGCTACAAGAAAATCCTTCCCAGAAGACCCATTTTAAATAGCAACACCATCCCCAACTATATCCTTTGCAGCTTTGTCTTTCACCAGAGCAATTATTGCAATCCAACATAAATTTCACTCTCCCGACAAGAGTGTAAAATCCTTAAGGCAGGGTTTTTGTCATATTCACTCCTGTGATTGCACATGGAGAATGATGTCAGGCACATATCAAGTCTAAGTATGTATCTGTGGAGATGAAGGAAGGATGGATAAATGATGGATGGATGGGGGATGCTGTGGATTCAGGCTAGTTACTAAGATACTTTAGAGACCAGTCAGAACTACTGGGAGTGAATACACTGAATATGGATATGATTGCTTACTGCCTCCACTGGAGACTACGGCCCTCCAGGACTGAAGAGCTGAGAGATGATTGGTGTGAAAATGTCTGGAAGAACGTCCCAGGGAAATGGGGCCGGGGCGAGGGAGGACTTGTCACGGTTGCTGGAAGCAACAGGTGCTCTTTCTTCTGTCTGTTTCCCTCCCGCCTGCAGGGCTGCACCCCCGCCTTACATATTACCCCTTTATGAAGTGAAAGTTGCTCAGTCATGTCTGACTCTTTGTGACCCCATGGACTATACAGTCCATGGAATTCTTCAGGCCAGAATACTAGAGTGGGTAGCCTTTCCCTTCTCCAGGGGATCTTCCCAACCCAGGAATACAACTCAAGTCTGCCACATTGCAGGTGGATTCTTATCCAGCTGAGCCACAAGGGAAGCCCATATGACCCCTTTCAGTTCAGTTCAGTCGCTCAGTCGTGTCCGACTCTTTGCGATCCCATGAATCGCAGCACGCCAGGCCTCCCTGTCCATCACCAACTCCCGGTGTTCACTCAGACTCAACGTCCATCGAGTCAGTGATGCCATCCAGCCATCTCATCCTCTGTCATCCCCTTCTCCTCCTGCCCCCAATCCCTCCCAGCAAATTGATGTGTATACTGTTTTGATTTGTAAACTTGTTTGTCTTTGGTGTGTGTGTGTTTTCCAACTTACGCGCCTGAAGTCTTAGGGATTATTTTACTGTTGAGATCTGTTACTGTTGAAGGTTTCAAGTCCTTGGGTTAGCAGAATAAACAAGAACGTGCTGTAGTAAGTTCAATATCTTATAATAACCTATAGTCAATATCTTATAATGCCCTGTAATAGAAAAGAAAATAAATGCTTAGGATGTAACGTCCCGAGAGAATTAATCACAGAAAATAACACTCATGGACATTTGTGGTTGCCATAACTTTAAAGAGGATTTTGCAACAATACTTTGGGAAATGTAGAGTTCAGAATGGCATAGATGTAAATATATAAAGAAAACAAAAGTGTTAGTCGCTCAGTCATATCTGACTCTTTCCGATACCATAGACTATAGCCTGCCAGGCTCCTCTGTCCATGGGATTCTCCAGGCAGGAATATTGGAGTGGGCTGCCGTTCCCTTCTCTGGAGGATCTTCCTGACCCCGGGATCGAACGCAGGTCTCTGGCATGACCGATTGTTTACCACCTGAGCCCCCAGGGAAGCTCCAATAAATATACAGTATGTATATCAATAAAGATACAGGGAGAGATATGAATATGGACATAATCCAGACATAAACCCAGGTGGGAATAACATGACCTCATATAGTCATCGACACATTATGGGTATGACATAGACTGATATAGATAAAAATACAGATATATAGATGCTGATAAAAATGCATGCAGGCATACATACAAAGAAATTTATACACATATATACAGATACGGGGCTTCCCAGCTGGTGCTAGTCGTAAAGAACCCACTTGCCAAAACAGGAGATATAAACACACAGCTTTGATCCCTGGGTTGGGAAGATCCCCTGGAGAAGGAAATGGCCACCCACTCCAGTATTCCGGCCTGGAGAATCCCTTGGACAGTCGAGCCTGGTGGGCTACGATCCGTGGGTTCGCAGAGTCAGACATGAATGGAGAGACTTAGCACGCAAGCCTAGAGATAAAGATGGACCCATAGGTAAATAACTAAATTATTAAAATATTCACACAACTAAAATAGTAAAATATATGGAAAATTCAGAGAGAAATTGTACAATCTGTGTAGTGCTTAACCAGTGGCTTACAGGCTTGAGGATCGATGCTAACATTTGTTTCAGAACTTCTATATTCATATAAGATGCCTCGCATCCCTTCTTTGCAAAGAAAATCACACTGTCCTTCAAACGTCCTTGAAAAGGTTTCATGTGCTTCTGTGATGTATTCACAAAGTAGACTCAGAATTCCAAACAGAAGGCTTCTCCAGATACGCTGAAATGATAATCACCTGTGTGCATACGATAATTTCATAGCAAGTCCCAAAGCCATAATGTTAAGAAGACAAGGTCAGGTTTTACAGTTTCGATCAAGGTGAAAAGGTGACCCCGTGCCTATGAGCATTTCAAAATCTACCCTCCCTGTGGTACCGGTGGAAAAAAGGTCAGGAGTCTGTTCCCTCAAATTTGTGCCTCTTGACGAAAAAAAGTCTACTCCTTTGAATTTATTCATCACCTCCACTAGATAATCATCCGGGCTTTGATGTAGGTCATAGCTGAATGGCCTGGTGGTTTTCCCCACTTCCCTTAATTTAAGCCTGAATTTTGCAAAAAGGAGCTCAAGATCTGAAGCACTGTCAGCTCCAGGTTTTATTTTTGTGACTGTATAGGATATCACACCATTCTATCTTAAAGGAAATCAGTCCTGAATATTCATTGAAAGGACTGATGCTAGAGCTGAAACTCCAATCCTTTGGCCACTTGATGCAAAGAACCGACTCATTGGAAAAGACTGATGACTCAAGGGACGTGAGTTTGAGTGAACTCCGGTGATAGACAGGGAGGCCTGGCATGCTGCAATTCATGGGGTCGCAAAGAGTCGGACACGACTGAGCCACTGACGTAAACTGAACTGATGGCTCAGAAAGACTGAAGGCAGGAGGAGAAGGGGAAGACAGAGGATGAGATGGTTGGATGGCATCACCAACTCGATGGACATGAGTTGGAGCAAAGTCCAGGAGTCAGTGATGGACAGGGAAGCCTGGAGTGCTGCAGTCCATTGGATTGCAAGGAGTCAGACATGATTAGCGACTTAACGACAAGAAGAAATAGAAAAATCCTGGGGTGAGCTGTGAGGAGTGAGCCCCAGGCCACTCTGAAACTTCCTGCCCAGGAGGGTTGCAGATTAACGCAATGAGGGATGGTAAACAACACTGTGCCCTCTGCCAGTCCGCTGAGGTGGAAGGTGGCATTTTTGCAAGCTGAGTTCCCCCGGGTCAGT
This sequence comes from Madoqua kirkii, assembly GCA_006408675.1. NCBI lineage: Eukaryota > Metazoa > Chordata > Mammalia > Artiodactyla > Bovidae > Madoqua > Madoqua kirkii. The sequence goes on along the minus strand of SJYC01058734.1, from coordinate 6,906 downwards.
GTGCTGAGCAGAGCTGACCCACAAGACAGGAAGAGTCCCAAGAGTCACATTTGCCGTTCTAGATCTTTCAAGAACAGAATCCTCCTCCCAAGTCCAAACCCCGCATGGGAGTTTCCCTCCTGGTTCAACAACCGAGGATGGGTTCCCTGGTGGCACAGCAGATAAGATGCAGGAAACCCGTGTTCTGTCCCACTCCAGGGTTCCTGCCTGGAGAATCCCACGGACAGAGGAGCCTGGTGGGCTTCAGTCCAAGGGGTCGCAGAGAGCCCTGACACTTTCAGCTTCACATCCACTCATCCCTATGTTTTCGAAGACTGTCAATCACTGAACAAATGATGGGGGCGGCACAAAGTTCCCTTACAGAGAAATTCTAAACAATCCAAGTCAATACTCCACCATCCAAGACGACCAGCTGGACAGCCCACCTCCTTGCCTCTGTGGACGTTTAAGTGCCTAGATTCGAAGAAAGGTCTGGGAAAATGTGAGCCAGGGTATGACTTGAATGTGGGACAAACCCACTTCCTGCCTTCACCAGGTTTTGGAAGGTCAACCTTAGCCTATGGGCAGGCGATGTCTTGACAGAGTTGAGAAACTCAACTGACCTTTCTGGGTTTCCTTGCCCAGACACGAATCCCAGACGACATCACTCAAACTCCAGCTGAGGTGGCGGGTAGCAGGGGGAGGTGCTCTGTACCTAATATCATGAAGCCATTAATAAAATCATGGAAGATAAGGTCACAGACGAGAGGAGATGAAGCAGATGGGAGAGACTAATGGATTCAGCCTGTGGGCTGCAAGGGCCCCTCGGACAGAAAAGCAGGATGAGGTGAAACCTGGGAAAATCCATGCAGATCTGGTGTTTAGTTAACAGCACTGTCCAGTGATGGCTGCTTAGTTTGAGAGACATTCCAGGGTAAAATAAGACATTAATTAGATTTGGGGTAAACAAGCCGCCTTTGTACTATCTTTTGGGGGGAGGGTGATGTCTAGAATCTCTATTTTTTATTTTTCCATTGTGCTGGGTCTTCACTTATGCCTGCAGGCTTTCCTTGGCTTCGGCAAGGGGCAGGCACTACTCCTAGCTGTGGCTTCTCACTGTGATAGCTTCTCTTGTTGCAGCTGCACAGCTCCTACGGCATGTGGGTCTCAGGAGCTGTGACTCCCGGGCTCGAGAACACAGGGTCAGCAGCTGCGTTGCACAAGCTCAGTTTGCCCTGTGGGGTGTAGGATCTTCCCAGAAAAAGTGCAAGCCGCTGAGTCTGGTCCGACTCTTTGCAACCCCATGGACTACACAGTCCACGGCATTCTCCAGGCCACAGTACTGGAGTGGGTAGGCCTTTCCCTTCTCCAGGGGCTCTTCCCAACCCAGGGATCAAACCCAGGTCTCCCACATGGCAGGCAGATTCTTTACCATCTGAGCCACCAGGGAATCCAGGGGATCTCCCCGGGCCAAGGATCAAACCCAAGTCTCCTGCACTGGCCGGCGGATTTTTAACCGCTGGGCCACCAAGGAAGTCCCTAGTTTACTTTTTAAAGATGAAAAGAGTGTGTGCATACCTTGGAATAATGCAGGTATGGTTCCATACCGTTTATATGAATTCAGTGACAAAAATGCTTTGGGTTCCCACTGCATGCAAAAGTGATGCTTATACTAGACTGCAGTCTAGTAAGTGAGCAAGAGCGTTATGCCTTCATAGAGAAAACAAAGATCATGGCATCCGGTCCCATCACTTCTTGGGAAATAGATGGGGAAACAGTGGAAACAGTGTCAGACTTTATTTTTGGGGGCTCCAAAATCACTGCAGATGGTGACTGCAGCCATGAAATTAAAAGACGCTTACTCTTTGGAAGAAAAGTTATGACCAATCTAGATAGCATATTCAAAAGCAGAGACGTTACATTGCCAATTAAGGTCCGTCTAGTCAAGGCTATGGTTTTTCCTGTGGTCATGTGTGGATGTGAGAGTTGAACTGTGAAGAAGGCTGAGTGCCGAAGAATTGATGCTTTTGAACTGTGGTGTTGGAGAAGACTCTTGAGAGTCCCTTGGACTGCAAGGAGATCCAACCAGTCCATTCTGAAGATCAGCCCTAGGATTTCTCTGGCAGGAATGATGCTAAAGCTGAAGCTCCAGTACTCTGGCCACCTCATGCAAAGAGTTGACTCCTTGGAGAAGACTCTGATGCTGGGAGGGATTGGGGGCAGGAGGAAAAAGGGAGGACCGAGGATGAGATGGCTGGATGGCATCACTGACTCGATGGACGTGAGTCTGAGTGAGCTCCGGGAGTTGGTGATGGACAGGGAGGCCTGGCGTGCTGCGATTCACGGGGTCACAAAGAGTCGGGCACGACTGAGCAACAGCACTGAACTGAAGGAACGTCCAGGGACATTCCTGGTGGTCCGGTGGCTAAGACTTCATGCTCCCAAAGCAGGAGGCCCAGGTTCAGTCCTCAGTGATGGTACTAGACCCCACATGGCCCAACTCCTACATCACAACTAAGACTTGTCATGGCCAGAGAAATGAATGAATTTTTTTTTAAATAAAACACAAAGTTTCTGTCTGGGATAAAATTAACACTGCAAGGCTTATAGGAAGAGAAGAGACAGCATTCCTAAAATCGTTTCATCTCCTCCTAGCAATGTGTGAAACATGGCAAGGTGTAATAAACAAGTGCAATTAATTAACGTTTCAAAAAAGAGAGAGAGGGGGGCACTGGATTCTTACAGAGAATAATTAAGAATCAAGAGAAAAGGGAGATCAGAGGCAGCTAAGCTGCTTTCATAGCAATTCAGAAAAAATTTTTTTAACAGATTCATATTGATGTATGGTAAAACCAATACAATATTGTAAAGTAAAATAATAATAATGATAAAATTAAATTTAAAAAATGGAGGTCCAAGTAACATGTTTTACTTTCAATTTTAAAGACTTCTTTTCGCCCCTACATCCTTCCCTAATTCTTTTCATCAAAAAGATTTGCTTTTTTCAATCACTGTGACACAAAATAAAGTCAGTTTAGAAAGTGAAATCATATCCTTCGTTTTAGAAACCTGTTTTTCTTCTTTTTGAGTAATTTGTGCTTCCTTTTTATGTTTTTTTTTTCTTATTTTATCTTTTTTTTTTTTGCCACACCAATCGGCTTGGGGGGCATATGGAATCTTAGTTCCCTGACCAGGGATTGAACCCCAGCTTCCTGCATTTTGAGAGCAGAATCTTAATCACTAGACCATCAGGGAAGTCTCTTAGTAACCTGTTTGATGAAGTGTCAGACTTCTTAAGATTCTCACAAAACGGGCAAAAATAGAGTACCAGGCCCTGAAGTTTTCCGGGCTTCCCAGGTAGCTCAGATGGTAAATAATCTGCCTTCAATGCAGGAGACGTGGATTCAGTCCCTGGGTCAGGAAGATGCCCTGCAGAAGGGGATGGTAACCCATTCCAGTATTCTTGCCTGGAGAATCCCATGGACAGAGGAGCCTGGCGGGATACGGTCCATGGGGTGGCAAAGCTGGACAGGATTGAGGCACTAACACTTTCAATCTTCATTTCAAGAACCCTGTTTGAAAGGACTGACCCTCTATGTGGTCAGAGATGAGTGAATCACTGGCTCGAGCTCTCTCTCTACGACTTAAGTTTCCTTCTGTGTAAATGAGTGAATACAAATGGTTACTCAGCTTCTTAGAAGTTCCCATGACCCGTGCTTCTCAAGTATCATCTTATTTTCTCACAAATATCCCAAATGCCTGAACAGTTGACATAGGTGATTCGATCATGATCTAAGCTCTTTTTTATATTCCTGGAATTAAAGGTCGACTCAAATGCACACTGGCGTAGAATTATTACACCTGCCACCTCTCCACGCCCCAAAGTGAAACAGCCAAGAAAGCATAATGCATACTTGAACGGCTTTTTTTTTTTTTTAAGTTAAGTATTTATTTACTCGGCTACATTAGATCTTAGTTGCGGCAGTTCAGTTCAGGCGCTCAGTCGTGTCCGACTCTTTGCGACCCCAGGGACTGCAGCACGCCAGGCTTCCCTGTCCATCACCATCTCCCAGAGCTTGCTCAGACTCACGTCTACCGAGGCGGTGATGCCATCCAACCATCTCATCTCAGCTGTGGCACTCAAGTTCAACTCCCTCATGGTATGTGGTGGGATCTTAGTTCCCTGACCAGGGATCAAACCTGCGCCCCTGCCTTGGAAGGCAGATTCTTAACCACTAGACCACCAGGGAAGTCCCTTGAAGAGCGTCCTTAATTTGAAGAGAGGATTTGTTTTCCTTACTGGGTAGGACTGGAAGGAAATCAGACGGGAGGAGGAGGACAGAGGAAAGACAGCTTCGTTTCGTTCTGATCTCCGCCAATGAGAGTCGGAGGTCCAGCCGGACCCAGAGGGCACCCCTGGTCCCTCGGGGAGGACCTCTTTAGGACCACCTGGGGGATTAATTCCCCTGAAGAAATGCTACCGATGCATATCAAGAGAAAGCAAGGATGACAACTCGGGAAGAGAGAGCTGTTTCAACAGTGGGTAATCCGAGGAAGACTCCCAGCTGTGACTAAACCCCCTCCCTGGGCTCAGCCTCACACTCCAGGGATGTCTGAGGTCTTCACAGAGCATACAGGGGTCGAGGCTGTTCTGTGATTTCTCTAAATCAACACCATGCAGACAGTGGAAGACGAGAGATACCGTTGACAGTTAAATATAATATTTCAAGCTCCTTTCCCTTTGACTTTTTCCTTCAGCGACCTTCAAAGAGAGAAAAGGTAAATTCACACCTTGGAACGGCTTAGCAATAGAACTGTGACCAGTCAGACTTTGTCCATCTCATCAACACATTCGTATCTTTCAGCTGATTGTGTTAGGGTTTTACACAACGCAGAGCAGCTATTCTCTTTGTCTGGCAAACACAGGGCCTCCCAGATGGCCTAGTGGTAAAGAATCCGCCTGCCAGTGCAGGAGATTGCAGGAGACATGGGTTCGATCCCTGGTTCGGGAAGATTCCCTGGAGGAGGAAACGGCAACCCACTCCAGTATTCTTTCCCGGACAATCCCATGGACACAGGAGTCTGGTGGGCTGCAGTCCATGGGGTCACAAAGAGTCAGACACAACTGAAGCAACTCAGCACTCACACAAACACACCTAAGTGAACAAGATGGGGTGGTAGTCAGGTTCACGAGGGAGGGGACATATGGATACATACGGCTGATTCACGCTGTTGTACAGGAAGAACCCACGTAATATAATAAAGCGATTATTTTCCAATTTTTCAAAAAATGTGAATCAAAGAAATGAACAGGAAATCGGTTGTCTCTACAAATGCCCAACATGTATCCTGACAATTTAGACATATAGTCAGAGAATTAAGCAATTTCTTATTAATTTAGATGGGACCAGACTCAATACTCCCCCCTCCCCCAAACTCGTGAAATTAAAACACAGGCTTATTTGTGTCCTTTTCATGTAATTTTGAAACTATTAATAGCTGATCCCTGTTATTCATCAGAGAGACTTTTTCATCAATAAAAGTCATCACACACACTCAGAGACATCGCTTTATCTGTGAAATTGCTTTAGCAGAATCAATGGAAAACCTTCCCACAAATTGTAAGTGAAGCAACGTGTGAATTGCATGTTCATTCCCATAATACGCCGCTGTTTGATTTCCACTATGACCCGAAATTGTCAGAAGATGCGGGCTGAGATGGGAATTTTCCCAGGACAGCCATTATATTAACATCTCTCCTCCATCTTCCTGTTTTTATAACGAGTGTGGCTTCCCTGGTGGCTCAGACAGTAAAAGAATCTGCCTGCCTTGCAGGAGACCCAGGTTCGACCCCTGCGTCAGGCAGATCCCCTGGAGAAGGGAAAGGCAACCCACCCCAGTATTCTGGCCTGGAGAATCCCACCGACGAGGAGCAGGTGGTTTCTTTACCGCTGAGCCACCAGGGAAGCCGCGGGTCAGCAAACAGTGAATTAATGCAGACAGACGTAGATGGCTAGCTCAGGGCCGGGACACGGGTAGCATCCTCAGCCTGCACAGGACAGACAGACCGCTTTTCCCGGAAGACCCAGGTTAACTCCTTGCTTCTTTAGCACATCATCTCTCTGCGTATTAACCTCAGCAGCCTGTGCTGTTGAAGAAGATAAAATTTAACAGAGCGAGAGGAGGAAGGAGTGACAGAGGATGAGATGGTTGGATGGCATCACCAACTCAATGGACACAAGTCTGGGTAAACTCTGGGAGATGGTGATGGACAGGGAGGCCTGGGGTGCTGCCATTCATGGGGTCGCAGAGAGTCAGACTCGACTGGGCGACTGAACAACAACAACATCTGTATATGAAAAGTATCGGAATTACTGCTACTGCTGAGTCGCTTCAGTTGTGTCCAACTCTGTGCGACCTCATAGACGGCAGCCCACCAGGCTCTGCTGTCCTGGGACTCTCCAGGCAAGAACACTGGAGTGGGTTGCCATTCCCTTCTCCAATGCATGAAAGTGAAAAGTGAAAGAGAAGTGGCTCAGTCGTGTCCGACTCTCAGCGACCCCATGGACTGCAGCCCACCAGGCTCCTCTGTCCATGGGATTTTCCAGGCGAGAGGACTGGAGTGGGGTGCCATTGCCTTCTCCTACAGAATTCCTGATCTTCTAATATTTCAGCTATGTGGCCCTAATAATCTTGCCTTTAACTCTAGGCAAAATATTGATGAACACTGGATAAAGTTGCCATTTCCCTTATTGTTGGCCGTAGGACAAGGAGTTAGACACACACACACACATGCGCACACTCAGCCCCACGCACGCACTCACCAGCAGGGAGATTCTGCCATAAAGTCTCTCTGTTCTTAGTCTAGAGTCTGGCTCCTGTTTATGTGCCCAACCCACCCACCCTCCACCCACTGTTTTCGTTGGT
>SJYC01058733.1:0-10816 GCA_006408675.1 Madoqua kirkii | reverse complement strand
CACACACACACACACATGCGCACACTCAGCCCCACGCACGCACTCACCAGCAGGGAGATTCTGCCATAAAGTCTCTCTGTTCTTAGTCTAGAGTCTGGCTCCTGTTTATGTGCCCAACCCACCCACCCTCCACCCACTGTTTTCGTTGGTGGACCCGTCACGTGGATCATATAAGAAAGATGAAGCTGGTCTTCTTCAGTTGTGTCTCAGCCCTCAATAAATGCTGAATAGGCGCGAGAAAGGGGAAAGAAGCTGGCCCTGGCAACTGGAACCCTTCTAAGTCACCTTAGATCCTGTTAGCTCTGTGTCAATGAAACACCACAGAGGCCTTCAATAGTATTCCGGTTCCACAATTTAGGGAACACTCGTTACAGAGAATCTCAGATTAGGTGACGTCTCCTGAATCCATCAGCGTGGGGTTTCTCAGATCCTCAAGGTGCCTGTTTTCAGTGTAAAACTCAACCCACGTATGACGAGTGAGGTTTTCCAGAATTATTTGATGCGGGAGTCTCCTTAAAAGAGAACCCGTTAAAGATGTGGTATGTATATTTACATAGAAGGGAATACTCCTCGGACATAGACAAGACTGAAATCACGCCATCTGCAGTCACGGGGATGAACCCAGAGAGGACCATACAAAGTGAAAGAAGCCGAACAAACATCCCAGGATATTGCTTATATGTGCAAGCTAAAATAGGGCACCAACGAACAGCTATGAGACAGACTCACAAAGATGAGATATGTGGTTGCCGATGGGGAGAGGGCAGGGGCGTCCCTGGCAGGTCAGATGGTGAAAAAAGAAAAAAAAAATCCACCTGCAATGTGGGAGACCTGGGTTCCATCCGTGGGTCGGGGAAGATCCCCTGGAGGAGGGCATGGCAACCCACTCCAGTATTCTTGCTTGGAGAATCCCATGGACAGAGGAGCCTGGGGGGCTGCAGTCCATGGGGTCGCAAGCAGTCAGACATACCTGAGCAACTAAGCCCACAGAGGGCAGGGAAGGGATTGGCTGGGGGTCTGCAATTAGCAGAGACGAGTCTATATGGATAGACAACAAGGTCCTCCTTGTAGGGCACAAGGAACTATACCCAACTGCCTGTGATAAACCATCGTGGAAAAGAATATGAGAAGCTAGATATATATATATTAAATGTATTAAAATAATATATATATACATATATATAATCTGGGGCTTCCCTGGTGGCTCAGAGGTTAAAGCTTCTGCCTGGAATGCAGGAGACCCAGGTTCGATCCCTGGGTCGGGAAGATCCCCTATAGAAGAAAATGGCCACCCACTCTAGTACTCTCGCCTGGAGAATCTCATGGAGGGAAGAGCCTGGTGGGCTACTTAGTCCATGGGGTCGCAAAGAGTCGGACACGACTGAGCAACTTCACTCACTCATATATAAACTGAAACTGCTCTGCAACACTGCAGATCCACTATATTCCAATAAAATTTAAAAAAAAAAAAAAAAAAGGAATCCCTGATTTGGGAGCTCTTGTCAAAGACCTTACACAGCTGAATCATATATGAGAGGTGGGAGAGTTTGAGGCAACTATCTGAGATTTTCTCATCTTTGAGACTCTGTTACATCAAGATCCATGGTATTTTTCAGGCCCACAAAATTGCTGAAATACACAACTGTTGCATATCAATTTTTATAGTGACTATACGAAATAGCCATTCCTTAGCTACATTCACTACTTAATGTCTAAAAAAAAAAAAAAAAATTTTATGGGCCCTCAATTCTTTGTTGACTCAAAATAATCTGTTTCATATATGCATTCACTCACATGATGTACTAAAATGAAAAATCAATGTTTCCCAAATATGTGGTTTCACAACTTTGAAAGCTCCACGAAAGCTAAACAAACAGGGCGTGTGAAGGATTCTGTTACACTGTCATGGAAAATCTTAGCCATTTCATTTTGCTCTTCTTTCCTGACTAATGGAAAGAATTATCCTCTATCTAATTACCTTCATTGGTCCTTTAATCCTTTAAGGACCTCTGAGTCCTCATTACTCAGCCAAGCAGAAGAAAAACGAGGAGAGGGAAGGAGAAAAGAAGAAATAGAAAAGGAAAATCACCGTACATACGGAGGAACGGGAAGCAGTGACGTGCACGTGATTTAAATATCCTAACAACCTTCTCCGGATCATTTACACACACAGGCAAGCTTTTTTGAGGACGTTGTAGCAGTACTCTTGCCTGGAAAATCCCATGGACAGAGGAGCCTGGTAGGCCACAGTCCACGGGGTCGCTGGGAGTCCGACACGACCGAGCGACTTCACTTTCACTTTTCACTTTCCTGCACTGGAGAAGGACATGGCAACCCACTCCAGTGTTCTTGCCTGGAGAGTCCCAGGGATGGGAGAGCCTGGTGGGCCGCCGTCTGTGGGGTTGCACAGAGTCGGACACGACTGAAGCGACTTAGCAGCAGCAGCAACAGTGTTGGAGAAAACTCTTGAGAGCCCCTTGGACTGCAAGGAGATTCAAGCAGTCCCTCCTAAAGGAAATCAGTCTTGAATATTCATTGGAAGGACTGATGCTGAAGCTGAGACTCCAATCCTTTGGCTACTTGATGCAAAGATCTGACTCACTGGAAAAGACCCCGATGCTGGGAAAGAGTGAAGGCAGGAGGAGAAGGGGACGACAGAGGATGAGATGGTCAGATGGCATCGCCGACTCAATGGATGTGAGTTTGAGTAAGCTCTTGGAGTTGGTGATGGACAGGGAGGCCTGGCGTGCTACAATCGGTGGGGTCGCAAAGAGCTGGACACGACCGATGCACTGAATTGAACTGGTGCCTAACTCCCCTCTACAATACGAGGACTAAGTTTCCTTCCAGACTTGCACCTTGGATGTGCACAAGAAAAGTGATGAAGGGAAGAAGGAACGGCAGTCAGAAACCAGTTTCTAGAAAATGAGATGCATACTTGTTAATCGCCCAGTTTCTTTCCTGCCAGTGCTGAAAGGATCTCCATTCCTGAGCCACCATACTGACTTCCCACCCCCAAGAAGACACCAAAAGACACCTCGCCAAGAGAAGCTACTCAGATAGAGAGACAGGGGACCACCACCACCGCCCCAGGTCCATGGTGCCCAACACTGATTTCCTGAGACTTTTGACCGGGCTGACATAGATTCTGGGTCTTGCATTCTAAGGGCAGAAGAAGCCTTTCACAGTTGAGTTGACACATATGTTCCCAACTGACATAAGGTTGCCCACTAAGTATCAATTAGTTATGTTTCAATGAGGGCTGTAATAAGCCTGTTACCATAGCAACACTCCTCAACATCAATTGAGTGGGAAGTGGGAAGTTTCTGGGGACGACTAAGTGGAGATTTGGGGGACCAGTAAATCGAGATTCTGGGGACCAGCCTGGAAATGGACTGGCCATATATGACACAGTTTCTTCTGGAAAATGCCCATCAAGCTATCCATCCATCCATCCATCCATCCATCTCTCTGAATAATCTATATCTATCGCAATCTTACATATTTATATTAATTCCTAAGCTTCATTTATGTTATACAACACAGCTATATTTCTAGAATACATGGTTTAGTTTTCAAGGCCTGTCTGGCCCTTTGGTAATCCTAGGGACTGCGGCCCACCAGCCTCACGTCCTGCCTGTACTCCAGGCATGAACACTAGAGTGGGTTGTCATTTGCTTCTGTCTGTAAGACATTGTGTAGCTAAATGAGTTTTATTCATTATGGATATAAAGGTTTTCCAATAGATGTTGAAACAAAGCATGTTTTGATGAGTTTTCCTTATCAGTTATATAAACTATAAACAAATTCAATTTGACATATGCATAACACAGACTCTATATAAAATAGGCAACCAACAAGGCCCTACTGTATAGCATGGAGAACTCTTCTTAAGATGTTGTAGTAAGTTACAGGGAAAAGAATCTGAAAAGATACAAACACACACACACATATGTTACAAACACACACACGTATGCATATGTATATACACGCATATATATCTGAATCACTTAGCTGTATGCACTAATGCAACACTGCAAATCAACCAAACAAAATTTAAAATGCAGTGTATAAATATAATTATATAAATATATAAATGCAAGACAGCCACAATTACATACACACATATTCAAATTAACTTTAGCTAGTTTACTGGATGAAGGCTTTCTAGATATGATTTGCCAGTGAAATGATTTTGTATGAGAAACGGCTCTGTGATGTCGTCTGTAACTGTCCTGAGACGCCCCTGAGCCGACATGGCAGTGGACACACATGTCAGGGACTTGAAGTCTATTTAAGTCCATTTACTATTGAGGTCTTTGCTATATATATGCAGCTGTATGTGTATATATATACATGTATATATATAGATACATATATATAGGCTACATAGCTATTTATATATTTGCTATATAAGTCTATTTGCTATTACGTGCAATCTGATTTCCAAAGAACCTACTGCTGGAGACACAGTGACAACTTGGGCCTGGAAACTCTGAGGTGCTAATTCACCGCTGACCCGTCTTTCCCGCGGCCTGGGGTGTTGTCCACGCGTCTCGGTAGGTGCGCTGCGGGGGAGCCGTCCACGTGGAACCGGAATCCATGGGAACGGCTGGAAGGCAGGGACCCCAGGCCACAGAGAGATTCTCATGAGTCCCTCACTCTGGGGACTTGCAGCTTCTCAGGGTTTAGGGAACGTGAACCCCGGCTTTGTCTGCTGTGCTGATACAAAGCTCCTTGGACCGTGCCAGTCGAAGTGAATGGCCACAGCCTCTCATCAGCGCCCTTGCACACCGAGAAAGACACAAAGGCTGGCATCTCCTACCAGGCAGATAAAAGGGCTATTTAGTTTTGTCTTTTTATTTAAAAAAAAAAAAAAAGAGTGTCTGGTTTGATCCTCAGGGGAAAAAAAAAAGTCAATTTCTGCCTCCCAGTGATGCAAGCTGGTGGAATACGGATGAACACAAAGGGGCTCTCTGGTTTCCCTCCTACCTCACAGAGGGGCTCACCCTGGGTGTGCACAGTGATACCCAGCTGGACAACATCACTCATATCGGAAGAGAAAGCTTCCAGGAGAATTAGAGAAAGTACACGTGTGCCTGTCAACACACACCCGCAAACTTTCAGTCTCATGACTGAGGTCTCAGCACCCTGTACTGAATCCTAACAGCAAAGCATGTGAAACAGAATCTGCATATGCGTACACGGACCACTGTGCTGTTCACTTGAAAGGAACGCAACACTGTAAATCAGCAAAAGTCCAGTAAAATAAACAGATACACATATAGCTGGATCACTATGGTGTACCCCTGAAGCTAACGCAACATTGTAAATCAACAAAACTCCAGTAAAATAAATAGATACACGTATAGCTGGATCACTATGGTATACCCTTGAAGCTAACGCAACATTGTAAATCAACAAAACTCCAGTAAAATAAATAGATGCACGTATATGTATAGCTGGATCACTATGGTGTACTCCTGAAGCTAACGCAACATTGTAAATAAAATACGCTTGAATAAAACACATAGATACAGGTATATAAAAGACACCTCCTCCCGGGAAGAAAGCTGCCAGCAAGCTAGACAGCAAGATGAGGGGCAATAAGACAATCACACTGCCCTCCCGTAAGTGCTAACAGGCAGAGAAAAAATGACTCGATGCCGGTAACCAAGAGAAATGCAGATCAAAGCCACAGGGAGATTTTACCTCAAAAAGGTCAGAGCGGCCGTCATCAAAAAAGTCTTGCAGACGGAAAACAGGCGTGGGAAGAAGGGAGCTCTCCCACACTGTGGGACGGAATGTGAATCGCTGCAGCCTCGACAGCGAACAGGATGGAGGCTTCTCAGAAAACTTAAAAAGAGAACCACCATATGACCCAGCAATCCCACTCCTGGGCATATAGTCAAGAAAACACAAAAACTTGTCATTCAGAAAGACACACGCACCACCCCTCCAACCATGATTCACAGCAGATGCAGCCTCGACAGCGAACAGGATGGAGGCTTCTCAGAAAACTTAAAAAGAGAACCACCATATGACCCAGCAATCCCACTCCTGGGCATATAGTCAAGAAAACACAAAAACTTGTCATTCAGAAAGACACACGCACCACCCCTCCAACCATGATTCACAGCAGCACGTTCACAGTAGCCGAGATATGGGCACAATGCAAGTGTCCATCGATGGCGGAATGGGGAAAGAAGACACGATGTACACACATACACACACACACAGACACACACACACACACACACACGCGCGCACACACACACAATGGAATACGACTCAGCCATTAAAAAAGGTGAAACAACGCCATCTGGGGCAACGTGGACGGGCCTAGAGATGGCCATGTCTATCGAGGTTAGGGAGAGAAAGAAAGGCAAGAATCGTGACATCCCTTACACGTGGAACGGGGAAAAAGGGCACAGATGAACTTATCTGCAGGACACACTCACAGACGTCGAAAACAAGTAGAGATGCTTTGCTGCGTACCTGAAATTAACACAACATTGTAAACCAGCTGTGAAACCGAAAGCGCCAGTCGCTCAGTTGGGTCCAACTCTTTGCGACGCCATGGACTGAGGCTCCTCTGTGCATGGGATTCTCCAGGCAGGAACACTAGAGTGGGTTGCCATGCCCTTCTCCAGGGGATCTTCCTAGCCCAGGGATCCAATCAGGATCTCCTGCACTGCAGGCGGATTCTCTACTATCTGAGCCACTCGTAAGCAGGTAAATCAACTATACCTCAGTTTTTTTTTTTTTTTATATAAAATAAACGACAAGGACCTATGGAAAAAAGTACAGTGCGGGGGACTATAGTCAATTATTTTATAATCATCTTCAAAAGAAAAAATATATACATAAATATATGTATGTACATATAACTGAATCACACACTTGAAACGCAGCTTTGTAAACCAGCTAGGAAAAGTGCAAGTCGCTTCAGCTGTGTCTGATTCTTTGTGACCCCAGGGACCGTAGCCCACCAAGCTGCTCTGTCCATGGGATTCTCCAGGCAAGAATACTGGAGTGGGTTGCCGTTCCCTTCTCCAGGGGATCTTCCCGACCCAGGGATTGAACCTAAGAATCCTGCATTGCAGGCAGATTCTTTAGCATCCCAGCCAGCAGGGAAACCCTACAAATCAGCCATATTTCAATTTTTTCTTTAAAGAGGAAGATGAGTCAGGATGGGGGATGAGTGCTTCCAGGAACCTACAGAGTCAAGAGCACAGAATGAAAGACTCGAATGGGGATGGCCAGGGGAAAGTGGCAGGTTAACAAATCCATGGTTATCAAGTTTAGTTAAAGTATTCTTGCCTGGAGAATCCCAGGGACAGAGGAGCCTGGCGGGCTACATACGGCCCATGGGGATCACAAAGCGTCATACACAACTAAGCTACTAACAGTTCCCTAAGATTAAAACGATATGCCTGGAGTGCAGGCCTCAAGATCAAATGATGACTTCATCACCCCCATGGGATATCAGCTTCTGGACACCAAAATGTCCACCAATATCGACATGTCAACCGAAGAAGTTCCAACTCTCAGCCGAAACACTGTCATCTGTTGAGGGGAAACCATTATACACAACGCACATTTTAAAGAAAACCACCAGAGCTCTGGGTTGCTTGCCCTCATTTCTGAAGACCTGTAAAAGCACCTTGCTATTTATTTCCTGAATGCTGCTGCTAAGTCGCTTCAGTCGTGTCCGTCTCTGTGTGACCCCATAGATGGCAGCCCAGCAGGCTCCCCCGTCCCTGGGATTCTCCAGGCAAGAACACTGGAGTGGGTTGCCATTTCCTTCGCCAGTGCATGAAAGTGAAAAGTGAAAGTGAAGTCGCTCAGTCGTGTCCGACCCTCAGCGACCCCACGGACTGCAGCCTTCCAGGCTCCTCCATCCACAGGATTTTCCAGGCAAGAGTGCTGGAGTGGGGTGCCATTGCCTTCTCTGAATACCATTCTGAAATGAGGGCTTCCCTGGTGGCTCAGAAAGTAAACAATCATCCTACAATGCAAGAGATCTGAGTTCAATCCCTGGGTCAGGAAGATTCCCCTGGAGCAGGAAATGGTAACCCATTCCAGTATTCTGGCCTGAAGAACCCCACGGACAGAGGAGCCTGGAGGGCTACAGGCCAGGGGGTCACAAAGACTGAGAAGCAACACATCCTGAAATCAAGAGTTGCCTCTTTGACATGTCTTCCAATGAGGCCCTATGGGGTTTTCTCTTTCTCGCGCCTTTCCTAAGACCTTTTTTCTTCCCTGGAATCAATTCAACAATACCTCATCTTAACTGTATATTGTATGTTTGCTGAGGATTGGTTATCCCTGGGTCAGGAAGATTCCCCTGGAGCAGGAAATGGTAACCCATTCCAGTATTCTGGCCTGAAGAACCCCACGGACAGAGGAGCCTGGAGGGCTACAGGCCAGGGGGTCACAAAGACTGAGAAGCAACACATCCTGAAATCAAGAGTTGCCTCTTTGACATGTCTTCCAATGAGGCCCTATGGGGTTTTCTCTTTCTCGCGCCTTTCCTAAGACCTTTTTTCTTCCCTGGAATCAATTCAACAATACCTCATCTTAACTGTATATTGTATGTTTGCTGAGGATTGGTTTCTGTTCTATCCCTTCTGGGGAGCAGGGAGGGGAAGGTTGGACCAGACTCAGTTCAGTTCAGCTGCTCAGTCGTGTCCAACACTTTGCAACCCCATGGACTGCAGCACGCCGGGCCTCCCTGTCCATCACCAACTCCCAGAGTTTACTCAAACTCACATCCATCCATCCAGTCGGTGATGCCATCCAACCATCTCATTTTCTGTTGTCCCCTTCTCCTCCTGCCTTCAATCTCTCCCAGCATCAGAGTCTTTTCCAATGAGTCACTTCTTCACATCAGGTGGCCAGAGTACTGGAGTTTCAGCTTCAGCAGCAGTCCTTCCAATGAACATTCACGACTGATTTAAGAGACTCATTCTGGAAACTGATTGGCCCATTTTCACAGGCAGAGGGCGCTCCAGAGCCCTGCACACGGAGGGCCGTTGCTCTCAACAGTGAATGTCAAGTTTGAAATCAGAGCCCCAAGTGGCCTGGATATATTCTCCACTCAGGCACCGATTTTATGAGCCTTTCATCTCATTTCTGTGCCATATGCCCAGCGCAGACATAAATCCTTCTCACAGCCTAGATATTTGTTCGCAGCCTATAAATTGCCAACTTCTTTCCTTGGGCTCAAAAATCACTGCGGATGGTGACTGCAGCCACGAAATTAAAAGACGCTTGTTCCTTGGAAGAAATCTATGATAAACCTAGACGCCACATCAAAAGGCAGAGACGTCACTTTTCCGACCAAAGTCCATATAGTCAAAGCTATGGTTTTTCCAGTAGACACAATTGGATGTGAGAGCTGGACCACAAGGAAGGCTGAGTGAAAAGATTTGATGCTTTTGAGCTGTGGTGTTGGAAAAGACTCTTGAGTCCCTTGCACCACAAGGAGATGAAACAGGTCAATCTTAAAGGAAATCAACTCTGAATACTCATCGGAAGGACTGATGCTGAAGCTGAAACTCCAATAGTTTGGCCACCTGATGCAAAAAACTGACCCTGATGCTGGGAGAGATTGAAGGCGGGAGGAGAAGGAAGCAACAGAGATGGTTGGATGGCCTCACTGACTCGATGGGCATGGGTTTGAACAAACTTGGGGAGATAGCAGAGGACGGAAGTCTGCTGTGCTACAGTCCATGGGGTCGCAAAGAGTCGGGCACGACTTAGCAAATGAACAACAACCACCACCACTTTTTCCCCCCTCTCCTTTATTCATTTGCTCTAATCTGCCCCTCTCCAAAAAAATAAGAGGAAGGATTTCCCATCCTGCCATCCACTGAACAAAGAACAGAAGAGGTTTTGAAAGGCCAAATGTAGGTTGTTTAGAGAGAAAAAAAAAATGACAAAACTGGAAAATATTCGTGCCATGAATGGCCCATGAATGGTTTACAGGCCACAACAGATGACCTAATTGCCTACAACCACGTGGGCTCAGTTTTGAGAGCCTCACTGTCTCCCCGTCTCAGCACACAAGCGGAATATTTTATTTAAAACTGGTAGCTGACATGCTGAAGAAATCAGCTGTTGCTACGTTGGAAGGCACAGTCTGTCTCAGAAATTTTTTAAAGTCCTTAAGCGGATGATAAAGTGTCACTAACTGAAAAAAAAATACAGCATCCAGAATTTTTTTTCTTAATTGAGCAACTGATTTAAAGCTGAACCTATTTCTCTCATTTGAAAATAAAGGCATGCTGTGAAGGATGGAGAATATTCAGAAAGAATACAGTCATCGTTGATATATTAAAAATCTGGTCCTTGCCCTTGACTTTCACATACAAAAAAAAAGAAAAATCAACTGTCAAGTTTGGGATTTAAATATGTTTTCATCAGAGAAGCCTGTTTTCAGAATGAGGGCATTTAAAGGACTTTAAATATTTTCACAGAGTCGCTTCATTTGAATCACATAAATTCTGTCAACAGGTTGTACCGGGAGACAATACCCAGGCTGTAACAAAGGCTGAGAGTCTTGAGTGCCAATTAAAACAGAATAAGGGTGAGCCTCCTGCCAGATTCCAAGCACTTGAATATTTACTTTTGTGAGAACCATCTCTGCGTTTTTGTTTTGTGGTCCAGGCATCAAAGCCCAATATTCTAAAGAGTTCTTACAGACTTGCCTGCACATTCTGAAAAGCAACAAAATGTCTATAGACAGGAAACACTCTTGTCTTTGTATGGAAACCAGAAGCTTTCCACAAATTACTGCAAAGAAAAAAAA
>SJYC01058731.1:0-88623 GCA_006408675.1 Madoqua kirkii | reverse complement strand
CCCCCCCAAAAATGCACCCCAAGAGGTAGCAGCTGACAGTTTTCCTTAAAGAAGGAAGGAGGCAGGAAAAAAAAAAAAAACACGCCGTGGTTGCTCACAGTTTCCATTAAGTCCTCCAGGCTGCCTCGCCAGTCCCGCTTTGCAGAGAGCTAGCGCTTCGGTCTTTCTCTCCCTGTACTGCAGATATATTTTTTTTTCTGCCCCTTTCTCGGCCACACTCTTCTCTGTTTATTTGTATGTAACACAGCGCTACTTTGTAAACAGCAAACACGGCCCTGGCGCCGTTCAAACAGCTGACTGCAGCCAAAAGGCTTCCAACCCCACGGTGGTATATCGCGATTTTTCTAAGTCAAAAGAAAAAAAAAATATATATATATATATAAAACGTTTGTGTCGAGATGTGCACGGAGCTGGCAGACGACACGCACGTCCACACTCCCACCCACACCTAAGAAATGGAGCGACAGATGAAAGTCCTATTGACATTTTCAAAATTAGGGAGAAAATAATTTTTAAAAATGTCGGATGAAGTGAAGCGCAATCGTTAGCAATCAGGCTTATTAGCATCCTTTTTTCTGGGAAGCACAATCATTTAAAAAAAAATTTATAAAAGACTTTAAATGAAAAATAACCCAGAGACGTATATCTTAAAACGGCACCTACCTCAGCCGTGGAGAAGCCGCATCGGGTCTGAGTGTTCCTGTTAGACATCCAGATTTTTCCAGGGAACCCTGACCGATGCTTATGATTCAGGAGGATGTGTATAAGTCCAGCCGCCTGGGGTTCTGTCGAATCCCAACCAGATTTGCACACCGTCCCCCACCCCCAACCCACGTCCCCAAAGGAACGCGAGGACCCCCGACCCCGGCCGCTGGCAGGAAAATTCGGCGTTTCTGGCGTAAATCGTCTGACGGGGAGGAAGAAACGGGGACGCAGGCGGAGCTCGAAGGGCAACGTGAGGTCTGAATAGCGCTCTGTACGCAGAGACAGAGACCCGGGCTGCAAGAGAGAGAGATTGAAGCGAAAGGTCCCGATGGCTCCCAGCTCGCCCTCTGCTATTGGACCAAACTGAATGAAATTTACAAAGCCAGCAGCCAATAGATCTCCGCAGTCGGCCCCGTCACTACAGAAACCACATCCGCGGCTACAAAGCGCTTGCAAAGAGCAGCTAAGCCCAGTGCCAACCGGCGGGGACGGAGAGGTTCCCCGGGTGTGCCGGGGGTGGTGAGCAGGTGAGGGCCCCCAGTGCCCCACGCCCGGAGATGGGGGGTGGGGAGGTGTGCAGGAGAGCTTCCTGCGCTCCTAGGGCACCCGTCGGAGGTAGCAGACGTGCCACCGTAGTTGCAAACAGCTTTAACCCTTTACTGCCCGGCGAGGCGAGCGCGAGAGCGCCAGCGGTGGTAGCGATTCCCTCGGCGACAGGCAGACAAAAGTGTTCCTGTTTCCTGACTGATGGTAGTGGGAAGCGATGACACAGAGATACATAGATGGACACAGAGATACGTACACACAGTCACAGATACACAGACTAACACAGAGATACACACACACAGTCCAACACAGAGATACACACACACAGTCACAGCCAGATACACACAGTCACAGCCAGATACACACAGTCACAGCCAGATACACACAGTCACAGCCAGATACACAGACCAACACAGAGATACATACACAGTCACAGACAGACACACACAGTCACAGACAGGTACGCAGACCAACACAGAGATATACACACACAGTCACAGACAGATACACACAGTCACAGACAGGTACGCAGACCAACACAGAGATACATACACACAGTCACATACAGATACACACACAGACAGATACACAGACCAACACAGAGATACATACACAGTCACAGACAGACACACACAGTCACAGACAGGTACGCAGACCAACACAGAGATATACACACACAGTCACAGACAGATACACACAGTCACAGACAGGTACGCAGACCAACACAGAGATACATACACACAGTCACATACAGATACACACACAGACAGATACACAGACCAACACAGAGATACATACACAGTCACAGACAGATACACACAGTCACAGACAGGTACGCAGACCAACACAGAGATATACACACACAGTCACAGACAGATACACAGTCACAGACAGATACACACAGTCACAGACAGGTACGCAGACCAACACAGGGATACATACACACAGTCACAGATACACACAGTCACAGACAGATACACAGACCAACACAGATACACACACAGTCACAGATACACAGACCAACACAGAGATACACACACAGTCACAGATACAGTCACAGACAGATACACAGACCAACACAGATACACACACAGTCACAGATACACAGACCAACACAGAGATACACACAAAGTCACAGATACACACAGTCACAGACAGGTATGCAAACCAACACAGGGATACATACACACAGTCACAGACAGGTACGCAGACTCATGCATAGATACACACCCGGAGATATACGTAGATAGATACAAAGATGGACAGGCAGACAGAGTGACAAGCATGTCATGGTTTCCGCCTTGCACTGGGAAGCAATGGCGTGTAGATTAATATACACATAGACACCTGAGTAGGCAGAGTGAAAGAAAGTGACAGTGAAGTCGATCAGTCGTGTCCGACTCTTTGCGACTCCATGGACTGTAGACTATCAGGCTTCTCTATCCATGGGATTTTCCAGTTAAGAGTGCTTGAGTGGGGACTGACAAAAGCTGTTACTGTTTCTAGATGGTGTTGGGTTGGTCTTTCTCTTTCTCTTTAGTCAGTAAGCTGTGTCAGACTCTTGCCACCCCGTGGATTGTAGTCCGCCAGGCTCTTCTGTCCATGGGACTCTCCAGGCGAGAATACTGGAGTGGTTTGCCATTCCCTTCTCCAGGAGACCTTCCCGACCCAGGGATGGAACCCCGGTCTCAGGTTCTTTATCGACGCAGCTACTGGGAAGCGACGGCATGTAGGTAGAAGCGTGGATAGATAATACATAGAAGGATGGATGGAAAGATGGAGGGTTGGATAGATGGATGGACTGCTGCATGGACAGACAGATAGATAGATACCCATATACATACAGTGAAACACATATCGACACATAGATAGCTATCTGTATCCTTCTGTCTAACAAAATGACAATGGAGACCCATAAAGGACAGAACCTCTTTTCTGTCCAGGTGATGGGCTAATATTAATCCGTTTTGGGGTTTGTTTCTTATAGTAAGGACATATGGTTTTGATGAATAAAATAGTGAAGACACTGGAACCGTCTGTCATGTACTTTGAAACGTCCCTCTTCACTTTTGCCATCTAGTTCATCTTTTCCGCCAACTACACGTGTGTTGACAGGACCTGGTCTGCGTCACCGGGTTGAGGTTGAGGTGGCTGGCCCCTGGGTGATATCTGAGGCTGCTTACTGCCCACCAAGTGGAGAAGGCTGCAGAGTGTTGTGGCAAGCTGCACAGATTCCCAAAATTGATTCCTCGGGGTCCAGTGGCCTGTGACCTTCGGGGCGTGTGCTGAGATGCTTTGTCTGGGTTACTGCCTCTGTGACATGGAGCAGATGAAAGTAATCACCTCATGATGCCCTTGTGATGTGAGAAGTAATACAGGGCTCAGGCATGGAAGATGCTATAAATAAATGTCTGCTTCTATTAATAACCTTATTTTACAGACCCGTGGCTTTGTGTCTTGGAGGACAAAGATGATGTCTCCTCTCCATAGGACATACTCACACGTGCTCCGGAATCCCATCTGCTGTCATATTTGATGTGATGGCACAGTTAGGGATTCCTCACAAGTTTTAAGAGAAAGACACTTGGGGGACACAGTCTATAGACGGGAAGGTGACGCACACTGATTTAGGGGACCCAGTTTAAGATCAAGTGTCTCATCTGTGCTAGCTGTAACCTACTGGAAAGTCTGTTAAAGTCGGTGAACTTTAGGGAATAGATCCTTTAAACAGAGATTAAAATAGCTCTCCTGTGGGTCTCTCCGGATGGCTAATGAGATAATATGCATGAAACACTCTTTACCAAAAAGAGCCATATATCTCATATGCATAAAGAGGTTACTATTTCAATCACTGTTATATGTACATTATATGTACACAAAATAGATACACAATCGAATAATAGAAGAAACTTACATATGATTTATATAAATATTTATTTTCTTCTATCACTGAATAGAAGAATAAACTTCCCTGGTGGCTCAGATGGTAAAGCGTCTGTCTACAATGCAGGAGATCTGGGTTCGATCCCTGGGTTGGGAAGATCCCCTGGAGAAGGAAATGGCAATCCACTCCAGTACTATTGCCTGGAAAATTCCATGGACAGGAGCTTGATAGGTTACAGTCCATGGGGTCGCAAAAAGTCAGACACGACTGAGCTACTTCAGTTTCACTTTCGTTTTGTCATTGAATAGATATTTAAAATGCAATAACAATATCGGCAATAATAGCTTTCCCTCCAAAGTAGTAAAACGTGTAACTTCAGATACAAAAGGCTTCCCTTGTGGCTCAGCTGGTAAAGAGTCCGCCTGCAATGTGGGAGACCTGGATTCAATCCCTGGGTTGGGAAGATTTCCCCAGAGAAGGGAAAGGTAAAGCTTCTACCTGCAATGCAACCCTGCCTGCCTGCAACCCAGGGAGACCTGGGTTCGATCCCTGGGTCAGGAAGTTCCCTTGGAGAAGGAAATGGCAACCCACTCCAGTATTCTTGCCTGGAGAATCCCAGGGATGGAGGAGCTTGGTGGGCTTCAGTCCACGGGGTCACAAAGAGTCGGACACGACTGAGCGACTTCAGTTTCACCCACTCCAGTATTGCAGCCTGGAGACTTCAGATGGTTCGTCAAATTGCAGACTGAGCCACTTTCACTTTCAGATACGAAAATACAGATATATACAGAGGTGTAGTTATAAACAAGGAGGACACGGTGACCTACTCCAGTATTCTTGCCCATGGACAGAAAAGCCTGGCAGAATTAAAGTCTGTGGGGTCGCAAAGAGTCGGACGCAGCTGAAGCAGCTAAACATGCGTGCACACAGGCATGTGAAGTGAAGTCACTCAGTCGTGCCCGACTCTTTGCGACTCATGGACTGTAGCCCACAAAGCTCCTCCATGGGATTCTCCAGGCAAGAATACTGGAGTGGGTTGCCATTTCTTTCTCCAGGGGATCTTCCCGACCCAGGGATCGAACCCAGGTCTCCCACATTGCAGGCAGACGCTTTAACCTCTGAGACACCAGGGAAGCCCAATCACACAGGCATAGATACATACATACATCCTTCCTAAAGTGGAGTTTAGAAGCAGAGCCTCAAGTCAAACACAGACCTTACAGCAGGCCAGAAAGTCATTGGCTTTGCCAAGAAAGTGTGACTTAACTGATTTATTTATAACTTTATCAAGTGTATCCTCAGCACAGGCATAACGCTAAGAAGGAAAAATTAATGTGTGAGTAACACCCATCCATTTATTTCGGAAGACACAAACAGTCCAGCGGAAAAGGGAGCCAACAGCTTAAGAAATGAAGAGAAAAAAGAAAGAGTAGCTGAGGTTGTGGAAATACCTCTGATGCATGAATTCACAGGGATCCATGGAGGTGGAAATGAAGGAGAAAGCTGAGAAGGGTCTGCAACAGACCAGAGCAGACCGGACCCCATGTCGAATCGAATTCTTCCGGTTAGATCAAATTCTTCCGGTTTAATCTTTGTGCTCTGTTTCCCGGGCTCCCTCATGCTGGCTCCGCCCCTTTGGTGAAAGTACCTTTGCCTGTTGCCTGAAATATACGCGACAGGGCATCCGCAAGGCTCTGCCTTCCAGGCGTGAAACTTTGAAGGTATAAAAAAAGTTGTAGAATGGAAACTTTTGCATATAATAAGATATGGAAACTTTTGCATATAATAAGATATGGAAACTTTTGCATATAATAAAATATGGAAACTTTTGCATATATTCAAAGTTGCAGAATGGAAACAAGGGTAGGGAGTTGCTCGCAGCCTAGCGGTGAGGACGAGGTGTTTTCAAGGCCGCGGGAAGGGTTCCAACCCTAGTTTGGGGACCTGAGATCCCATGAGCTGTGCTGGGGAAATCGAAAGGGACAGAGAGAGAGAAAAGAAAGAAGGAAAAAAGAAAAAGAAGAAGAAGAAAAGATTCCGTCACCAAAAAGTTAGCAAAAAGCAGCACCACCCCATCCTCATTTAATAAAACACATATAGATATATAAAGCGGAGAAGGCAATGGCACCCCCCTCCAGGACTCTTGCCTGGGGAATCTCATGGACAGAGGAGCCTGGAGGGCTGCGGTCCATGGGGTCGCTAAGAGTCAGACATGACTGAGCGACTTCACTTTCACTCTTCACTTGCCTGCACTGGAGAAGGAAATGACAACCCACTCCAGTGCTGTTGCTTGGAGAGGCCCAGGGACGGGGGAGCCTGGTGGGCTGCAGTCTCTGCGGTTGCACAGAGTCGGACATGACTGAAGCGACTTAGCAGCAGCAGCCTCAGATATGTAAAGAGAGCCAGTGGGCAGCTGTGGTATTGCACAAGGAGCTCAGCTTGGTGTTCTGTGCTAGCCCAGAGGGGTGGGATGCCGGGAGGAGAGGGAAGGGATATGTGTGTGTGTGTGTGTGTGTGTGTGTTTGTGTGTGTGTGTGTGTGTATGACTGGCCCAGAGAATCCCATGGGCAGAGGAGCCTGGCAGGGTTACAGTCCACGGGGTCGCAAAGAGTGGGACATACCAGAGTACCCACACACATACTATATTATATAAGATAATATATAATGGAGAGGAGTTATATATTATGTGCATGTTTGTATTTTAAAATATACATACATAATTTTAATGTATTTATATAAAGACAATGATTATATATAATATAATGTGTAGGCATTCAGTTTAGTTCAGTCACTCAGTGGTGTCTGACTCTTTTCGGGCCCATGGACCAGACCTCCTTGTCCATCATCAACTTGCAGAGTTTACTCCAACTCATGTCCATCGAGTTGGTGATGCCATCCAACCATCTCATTGTCTGTCGTCCCCTTTTCCTCCTGCCTTCGATCTTTCCCAGAATTATGAAAGTGAAGTGAAAGTGAAGTCGATCAGTTGTGTCCGACTCTTTGCGTCCCCATGGACTATATAGAGCCCACCAGGCTCCTCCACCCATTGAGTTTTCCAGGCAAGAGTACTGGAGTGGGTTGCCATTTCCTTCTCCCAGCATCGTACCTCAGACATACTGTAGATTCCATTCCAGACCTCCAGGATAAAGTGAATGTCTAAATAAAGTCAAGAGATGATGTGGATTCCCAGCACACAGAAAAGTTATCTTTACTTTTGAGTGTAGTCTATTAAGTATGCAATAGCATTATGTCTTTAAAAATGTCCATCCTTTCACTAAAAAATACTTGATTCTAAAAAATGCCCTCTAGCCTCTGAGCCTTCAGCGAGTTGTAGAAATGACATCAACGATCATGAATCACAGCTACTGTGACAAATATAATAGCAATGCAAAGGTACGAACTATTCCAAGACGGACCAAGTGCAGAGGATGAGATGGTTGGATGGTATCACCGACTCGATGGACATAAATTTGAGCAAGGTCTGGGAGTGGCTGATGGACACGGAAGCCTGGCGTGCCGCACTCCACGGGGTCACAGGGAGTCAGACGCAACTGAGCAATTGAACTGAACTGAAGAAGTACCAAAATGGGACACGGCATGATCAAATACTGTGGGAAAAATGGCCCTGATAGATGTTCTTGAAGCAGGGTTGCCACAAACCTCCAGTTTATTAAAAAAATAAAATAAAATAAAAAGCAAAAAAGCAATATCTATGGGAGAAAAGTTATGACCAACCTAGACAGCATATTCAAAAGCAGAGACATGACTTTGCCGACTAAGGTCCGTCTAGTCAAGGCCATGGTTTTTCCTGTGGTCATGTGTGGATGTGAGACTTGAACTGTGAAGAAGGCTGAGCACCAAAGAATTGATGCTTTTGAACTGAGGTGTTGGAGAAGACTCTTGAGAGTCCCTTGGACTGCAAGGAGATCCAGCCAGTTCATCCTAAAGGAGATCAGCCATGGGTTTTCTTTGGAAGGACTGATGCTGAAGCTGAAACTCCAGTACTTTGGCCACCTCATGTGAAGAGCTGACTCATTGGAAAAGACTCTGATGCTGGGAGGGATTGGGGGCAGGAGGAGAAGGGGACGACCGAGGATGAGATGGCTGGATGGCATCACTGACTCGATGGACGTGAGTCAGAGTGAACTCCGGGAGATGATGATGGACAGGGAGGCCTGGCGTGCTGTGTGCAATTCATGGGGTCGCGAAGAGTCGGACACGACTGAGTGACTGAACTAGTGAAGTAAAATGAAGCAAAGTGCAAGAAAATGAGGTATGTCTATATAGCATTATATATGACATATAGAGAGTTATACACATATACGGACATGAGTTTGAGCAAACGCCAGGAGACAGTGAAGGACAGGGAAGTCTGGCGTGCTGCAGCCCATGGGGTCAGTCATGAGCTACTGAACTGAAATGATGGCATAATTACTATGTTATACATAATCTTCTATTGTATACTATATAAACACACATACATCATTTACATGTATGTAGACTGTAGATTGTAGACAGATGTTTACATTTCCGTAAAAGTTGATTGGCTCCTGATTCTGTCCCTGTTTTCCTGTTCGGTGTAGACACATGACTTCTTGTCCTAATTTATATCCTATACTTCAGCTGTACTCTGCTCTGCTTAGTCACTGAGTCACGCCCAACTCTTAGAGACCCTGTGGACTGTAGCCCACCAGGCTCCTCTGTCCATGGGATTCTCCAGGCAAGAATCCTGGAATGGGTTACCATGCCCTCCTTCAGGGGATCTTCCCAACCCAGGGATGGAACCCAGGTCTCCCACATTGCAGGCAGATTCTTGACCATCTGAGCCACCAGGAAGCCCAAGAATACTGGAGTGTGTAGCCTATCCCTTCTCCAGGGGACCATCCCAACCCAGGAATCAAACCAGGGTCTCCTGCATTGCAGGTAGATTCTTTTCCAGCTGAGCCACCAGGGAATCCCACACTTCAGAGAGTCATATTTATAAAGAAAGAAGTTTAGCGCTGAGGGGACAAATTAAGAAGTGGCCTAAATGTGCCTTATTCATTGACGCAAAGAGCCTTCTGTCTCATTATGACCTGTACCCACTATGCCAGTGGGGAAATGGAACAACTCTGGTGAATGCAATGTGGTTTAAAACTTTATTGTTAAGAAAATGAAGTTGATCATAACATTATTAGTACCATTGCTCTCTCGTACCTTTCCAACCTCAAGGTTCATTATGGAATCTTTTCTTTAAAATAATCATTTCCTTTTTTAATCCTTCCTTGGGAAGAGGAGGAAGATATTCCAAATTGTGCTTTGCATATGCGGTTGTTTAGTCGCTCAGTCGTCTCCAACTCTTTGGGACCCCATGGACTATAGCCCGCCAGGCTCCTCTGTCCATGGGATTCTCCAGGCAAGGATACTGGTGTGAGTTGCCATTTCCTCCTCCAGGGGATCTTCCTGACCCAGGGATTGAACTCACGTATCCTGCAATGGCAGGTGGATTGTTGACCACTGAGCAGCAAGGGAAGTTCACCAGGGAAGCTTTGTGCGTGACATGAACACAAAAGTAGATTTACGTGCCTGTGGAATCAAAGCAAGAAGATGTATATTTATACCAACGGATTAGTTTTAAAGAGGGACCAACTTCTGCTCTAAGGCACTGGTACATGAATCAGTACAGTTCAGTCGTTCAGTCGTGTCTGACTCTTTGCGTCCCCATGGTTCGCAGCATGCCAGGCCTCCCTGTTTATCATTATCTCTTGGAGTTCACTCAGACTCATGTCCATCGAGTCCATGATGCCATCCAGCCATCTCATCCTTGGTCGTCCCGTTCTCCTCCTGCCCCCAATCCCTCCCACCATCAGAGTCTTTTCCAGTGAGTCAGCTCTTCTCATGAGGTGGCCAAAGTACTGGAGCTTCAGCTTCAGCATCATTCCTTCCAAAGAAATCCCAGGGCTGATCTCCTTCAGAATGGACTGGGTGGATCTCCTTGCAGTCCAAGGGAATCTCAAGAGTCTTCTCCAACACCACAGTTCAAAAGCATCCATTCTTCGGCACTCAGCCTTCTTCACAGTCCAACTCTCACATCCATACACGACCACAGGAAAAACCATAGAATAATAAGATAATATTCTCCTGGAATACCCATGACCCAAATTATACAGAAAACAGCCCAACATGTGAAGTATCTTCCTATCAAGAAACTGATGTAAAATATGGTACAAATGAACACAGCCTCCAAAGCAGAAACAGTCTCACATAGCGATCAGACTTGTGGTTTACAAGAAAAAGGTAGGTGGGTACAGGAGGCAAGGCCTGGGGTTTGGGATTAACATGTGCAAACTATTATATATAGGATGGATGAAAGACGTCCTCCTGTACAGCACAGGGAACTCTATTCAGTGTCCTGTGATCAACCATCACGGGAAAGAAGGCAGAAGAGAATGGGTATGCATGTATAACTGAGTCTCCATGCTGTACAGCAGAAATGGACACGAGATTGTAGATAAAATAAATTTAAAAATAAAATTAAAAGGTTGTAAATCAACTATGCCTCAATTTAAAAAAGAGAGAGCGAAAGAAACCGATGGTGCTTTTTGGCTAAGTCCTGGTGAAGAGCTGAAATGCTCAGTCCAACAGCCGGTGACACAAACTGAATTCCCACCCCCAGGACTGCAAAAGTGAGTCCTTCCCCCACTGAGTTCTGTGCTGAGATTCCAGCCTCACCTGTTACCCAGATCTCAGCCTATGAGAATAGCTAGCACCAGGGGACTCCGCCAAGGTATACTCCGGTTGTTGCTAGGGTGCATCCCAACCTCCGCAGCTGTGAATTTGTTACACTGTGAGAGACAGCTGAGTTGTTTCAACACAGAAGGCTGCCTGAACATAAGCAAGGATGGATATGGAGGTGGAGGGCAGTCACCAAGCTGAAGCAAACAGGGATTGTAAAAAAATGCTGACCCGGGCTTCCCTGGGGGGTCCAGTGGTTAAAGAGTCCTCCTTGCAACGCGGCAGACGCAGATTCAATTCCCCGTCTGGGAAGAGCCCCCACGTGCTGCAGGGCAACTGAGGCCCATCGGCCACAACTGCTGGGGCCAAACTCTAAAGCCCACGAGCCTCAACCACTGAGTCCAGCTGCCAACAGGGAAATGGAACAACTCCGGCAAATGCAAAATGGTTTATAAATCTTCATTGTTACTACAAATGAGGTTGACCATAAAATTATGAGTACCATTGCTGGATTGTACACTTTTCAACCTCAACGTTCTGAAGCTGGGGCTTCAGCCACTACGGGAGCCTGGGCACTTAGAACCCAAGCTTTGCAACAAGAGAAGTTACCGCACTGAGAAGCCTGTGCAGCAGAGGAGACTGATTACAACCCAGAAAATAAGTAAACATAATTATTTAAACAACAACAACAAAAAAGAACGTTGACCAGGTCAAACCAGGATGCTAAAGATTTCACAGCTTGCAGCGTGGTGGGGACGGCTCTTTCAGGGGACAGCGCAGATGAACGCACCAGATGAAGAAGTATTATCATCTGCCCGTGAAGCCCACCAAAGCGCTGTCAAATTAGGGCGAGGCAGAACCTGACAAAGAGATCAGTAATTCCTGCAACCAGCAGAGTAGAAGATGTGAGCTCTGGGTGAGCATTGTTTTAACTCCATCAATAGGCTCCTCTGTGTCCGCCACAGTCTATCGCATCGTGGGATGACAGAGAACTTCCCCCACGTCTGATCAGCTCTGTGTGCTAACCAGCGTGTCGGGGCCTTGGAGACACTACCTTTCAGTGGGAAAGGATGCATAGTGTCTTGACAGAATCCCTCACTCCTCTCTCCTCCACATCTTCCTGTACATAAAACTCACCATTCTACCTCCTCTGATTTCCATATAGGTTGACCCTCTGCTAGCTCGTAAACCAGCTGCTCCTGTTGGCATCTAGAAAGTACGTGTGTGTGTGTGTTTCTGTGTGTGTGTGTGTGCGTGTGTGTGTGTGTGTGTGTGTGTGTGTATCTTGTCCCCTGAAGGCTGCATTTAGAAATCTATCCTTAATGCCTCACTTTAAAAATGCTTGCTGCTTTTTAGAGCTACCAATATTGATCCAGGAGTCCCACTCCTGAGCATATATCCAGAAAAGACAAAAGCTGTCAAAGAGAAAAGATAGGTGCACCCCAGTGTTCACAGCAGCACTGTTTACACTAGCCAAGGCATGTAGGCAGCCTACATGTCCAGTGACAGGATGGATAAAGAGGATGTGGTACATATATGCGGTGGAATATTACTCAGCCATGAAAAGGGAATGAAATGCCGCTGTTTGCAGCAACATGATCACACTAAGTGACGTTAATTCAGGCAGAGAAAGAGAGATATCATATGATGTCTCTTATATGTGGAGCTTAAATATGATACAATTACACTTACTTACAAAGTAGCAATATACCCAGGGACTTAGAGAACAAAGTTATAATTACCAACTGCGAATTGAGGAGGGATGAATTAGGAGTTTGGGATTAGGAAATCTAAACCACTACAGAGCATAAAGAACTGTATTCGGTATCTTATAAAAAGCTAAAGAATGTAAAAATATATATATTTACATATGTGTGTATACAGCTGGATCACTTTGCTGTCCACTGAAAACTAACACGACCTTGTCAATCTGTTGTAAATCCACTCGGCTGCTGTTCAATCGCTCAGTCATGTCTGACTCTTGGCAACCCCAGGGACTGCAGCACGCTAGGCTTCCCTGTCCGTCACCATCTCCCAGAGTTTGCTCAACTCATGTCCATTGAGTCAGGGATGCCATCTACCCACTTCAGTCTCTGCCACCCTCCTTCTCCTTTTGCCTTCAATCTTTCTCAGCATTCGGGTCTATGGATCACTTAAAAAAAAAAGTTTGTTATGTTTTGACTTTAGCTTCATCTTTTTCAATTTGCTTTCATTTTGTAGACTGGGCAGATTCCCCCAGAAACCTCAGTGGAAATCTACTGGGAAGGATGGATGTTACTCTGTCTTCCAGGAGGGGTGAGGTTTCCATATCCTCGGGTAAACCACAGTGAAGTCATCTGCCAAGCTGATCTCATCCCATCCTATAGTCACGAGCCTTCTGATAGGAGGGGAAGTCACAGGACTTTATTAATAATGTGAAAGGGTTGAAGTCTTGGATGGAGATGCAATCTTGCTCACTGCATCGCCCGTCTGTAGTCGACCTCAAACGTAACCAGCATCATCAAGGTATCTGTCCCTAGATCCTAGGCCGTGATTATAAGCAAGTCCTCTCTGATAGCCACTGGGGATGCACAGTCTTTAACGGGAGTACCCAGCCCATGGGTTCTCAGACTGCACAGCCATACATGTATCCTAGGTTGGCCAATTTAAAGAACGTAAAGATTACCTCCAGATCATATTTTTGAAGTTTCTTCTCTGGACCATTTTTAAAGTCTTGGCTGAATCTGTTTTCTGTTTTGTTGGCTTTTTGGGGGGTAGGGCAGAGGAGTCTCAAGGCATGTGTGTTCTTTTCTTCCCGAACACGGATTGAAGCCACACTCTCTGCATTGGGAGGCTAGGTCTTAATCACTGGACTACCAGGGAAGTCCCTAGATAGTATTTTAAAAAACAATTGTGTTCTTTATTTCTGGGTGTGCTGGGTCTTTGTTGCTGCATGGGTGTGTCCCTAGTTGTGCTGAGCTGCTGGTGGGTGGGGAGGTCACTGTCGAGTTGTGGTGGGCTGGCTTGTGGCTTCCCTTGTTAGGGAGCACGCGGTTCCAGAGCACAGGCTCAAGAGTTGTGGGGCACGGGTTCATTTGCTCCATGGCATGACAGGACCCTCCAGGACCAGGGGCTGAACCTGTTATCTCCTGCCTCGGCAGGTGGATTCTTTATCACTGAGCTACCTGGGAAGCCCACCTCAGTTGTAATCTTTCTTAAATCACCCGAGAAGCGAGTTTCGCCGTATTCAGGGCAAAGAATCCCTCCGTCGCGTTCTCTCTCTGTCTCGCTCTCAATCAGTCACACGTGCACACACACATACACACACACAGGCTTTTGCCTGCACAGGACTGGGCAACACAGACCAGGGGTTCTAGCTCTGAGCAAGTTCTCTTGTTCCTCGCAGGAACCTCACAGGTCCTTCTGGGTGGCAGGCTGAATCCCCTTTCCCCCTTGAGAACTGTAAGCATCCTCAGTCCTCCCCCAGACCCGCCCATGTGTCCACAGGCTCCCAGAGTCACCCTCTTCCAGAAAAGCCTTCCCTTAGCCAATCTCCAGAGCCCTGCAGCCCCCCTAAAAAGCTGGGGCGTAGGAGACTCAGAGGTTGAGGAGACCCCAGCCTGAGACGCTTTGGCCCCCAATCAGTGTGGTGTTTCTCTCTTCTGTTGCTGAGAACATTATTTCAATGTGTATAAATTTGTGTTTAAAGATTCCATGATCCTTATAACCTGTTCCTTTAGCCTGTCTTCATTCGCTCAGATAGCACAAGCCTCAAACAATGGAGATGCTTTTTAGCCTCGGATGCCCTCGGGTCATTCCAACTGGCCGGTTCCTCCAGGGCTTCCAGCCGGCACTTCTAACATTTGCAGAAAGACTGCCCCAGAGACATCTCCCCTTTCATCTGTCTGCTCTGTAACAACAGCATCACGCCACTTGCAGCCCACAAGATTCCAGCTAGTCCGCACAGGGCACTTGAAATGAGAGGGGCAGAGACATCACTTTGCTGACCAAGGTCAGCATTTTCACAGCTGTGGCTTGTCCAGGAGTCATGTACCGATGTGAGAGTTGGACTGTAAAGAAAGCTGAATGCTGAAGAATTGATGCTTTTGAACTGTGGTGTTGGAGAACACTCTTGAGAATCCCTTGCACTGCAAGGAGATGAAGCTCCAATACTTTGACCACCTGATGCGATGAGCCAACTCCTTGGAAAAGACCCTGATGCTGGGAAAGATTGATGGCGAGAGGAGACGGGGACGAGAGAGGATGAGATGTTGGATGGCATCACCGACTCAGTGGACATGAGTTTGAGCAAGCTCTGGGAGTTGGTGATGGACAGGAGAGCCTGGCGTGCTGCAGTCCATGGGGTCAAAAAGAGTCGGACACGACTGAGCGACTGAACTGAACTGAACTGATGCAACTTGCATCCCTAGTGATCCAATCATTAAGAAATATCAGTGATAAAGTCAATCAGCCCACAGTGGCAAATTGTGTCAGGAATAGGGCGGTGATGTGCAGTGTGTATGTTTCATTTGGGGTGTGGATAACCTTTCTGGAACAGCATTTTGAAGCTGTCCAGGTGGCTCAGTGGTAAAGAATCTGCCTACAAAATGCAGGAGACACAAGAGAGGCATGCTCAATCCCTGGATCAGGAAGATCCCCTGGAGAAGGGAACGGCAACCCACTCCAGTTTTCTTGCCTGGAGAATCCCATGGACAGACCAGACCAGAGTACTGGAGTGGGTTGCCATTTCCTTCTCCAGGGGATCTTCCCGACCCAGGGACTGAACAGGCATCTCTTGTGTTTTCTGCATTTTGTAGGCAGATTCTTTACCATCTGAGCCACCATGGACACTTCCCCAAGGCTTTCACCATCATGAAATCATGAACTTCTTGTTGTTGTAAAATTGGCTCCTTCTTTGCAAGACTGCCTGTGTAGGAGACGTGCATTTAGAGAAGTGCCCTCCGACTTAGAAGCTGTAGCTGTGAACAGCAAGACGTTCCCAAGCGATGTTGGCTCTTACAATCTGGATGGAGCTGGCTGCATCAGCAACACGCACTCTGAACACTATCTGTTTGAAGGACTTACAAATACAAGGACTCAGCGTTTAGATGCAGTAAAGAGCTTTGTGAAACCTACACAGCCACAAAGAACTCAGCTCCATTTTTGACAAAAACTTTTTTATTTTTTGTAATGGAGCACAGCAGTATTCTTGCCTGGAGAATCCTATGGACAGAGGAGCTTGGTGGGCTACACAGTCCATGGGTCGCAAAGAGTCGGACACAACCGAGCGAATTCATTTTCACTTTCACAGCTGATTAACAACATTTTGATAGCTTCTGGTGGACAGCAAAGGGACTCAGCCATACATATTGTTCTTCAGTAGCTCAGTCGTGTCCAACTCTTTGCTACCCCACGGGCTGCAGCAAACCAGGTTTCCCTGTCCTTCACTATCTCCTGGGGTTTGCTCAAACTCATATCCACGTCCAACTCACGAGTTGGTGATGCCATCCAACCATCTCATCCTCTGTCATCCCGTTTTCCTCCCACCTTCAATCTTTCCCAGCATCAGGGTCTTTTCCAGTAAGTTGGCTCTTTGCGTCAGGTGGCCAAAGTATTGGAGCTTCAGGTTCAATGTCAGTCATTCCAATGAATATTCAGGGTTGATTTCCTTTAAGATGGACTCATTTGATCTTCTTGCAGTCCAAGGGACTCTCAAGAGTCTTCTCCAGGACCATAATTATAAAGTATTGTCCATTCTCCCCCAAACTCCCCTCCATCCAGGCTGCCATATGACATTCAGTAGAGCCCCCTGTGCTGTCCAGCAGGTCCTTGCTGGTTGTCCATGTTAAACACAGCAGTGTGTCCATGTCCATCCCAAACTCCCTGACTATCCCCTTCCCCCATCCTTCCCCCTGGGAACCATAACGTTATTACAGAGGATTGAGCAGACTTCCCTGTCCTGGACAGCAGGTCCTTGCTGGTTCTCCATGTTAAATACAGCAGTGTGTCCATGTCCATCCCTAACTCCCGAACGATCCCTTTCCCACCATTTCAGCTTCAATGTTTGCAAATCAGACGAGGGTTGGCCACATTGCTCTATGAATTTTCATGGGACCTTTTCCTATTGAGATAAACAAATATTTAGCGTACTATAGCCAAGGAAAGAGTGTCTTCCCTTGAGATTTGGAAAATAAGGAAGAGAGAGCAAATGATCTCTTACAGTCCCATTTCACACTCAAAACAGCTTTCTGGCTAAACCATGGGTTCAAAGAGTCAAGTGTTTAATTCCCAAACAAATCCACAACAGTCCATAGAAACATGGTCGTGGAAGGTTTATCTCTAAGAAAAAAGCAGTTGATTCTGCTTCTGGGTTAGTCAGAGCTCACACAAAGCTGAAATTAAATTGTTGTTTTTAAGAAGTGGATCGGCCATCCTAATAGGTCTGAAGTCTGACTATCTGGATAAAAGACACACTCAATTTGTTTTGGTAGACCTTGAAATTGAACGACCAATTTGGTCTGGCCATTAAGTCAGTTTTGATTTGGTCTGGGCATTAAAGAAAGCTCTATCAGTTTGAATGATGTGAAAAAAAGAAAAAAGACTTTTAAAATGTTAAGCAAAGTGTTTGCTCTTCATAACATAAAAAGAATGATAAAGCAGATTATAGCTTTTCCTCCTGAAACTCAAATACGAAAATTGTATGATGAGTTCCATTTTGGAATGCTTAGCTTCACTTTGATGTCATGGGATTTCTCACCTTATTTTTTAAACCTTTCCTCTTCCCATTTCACATTTTTTTGTTAGAGGCAAAATAGAAGAAACCTCTCCCATAGTTAAGCCTTAAACCTTAAACAAAGAAGTCATTTACTTAATGACGGTTATCTTTGTTAAGCCAGATAAGACTATTGTATGTATAGAGCGCTCTGAATATGCCACCTGTTTCATTCTGCAGAGCAAACATTCAGCCTGAGAAACATCCTTCTTCATTCTTCATAATTAACATGCATTTCCTGGAAGCATGGATGTGTTAAGTCCCATAAATTCCCACATACAGGTCAATATCAGCACAGTCATTTGCAAGAGTACAGTCAGAGCTGTGTATGCCTAAAATGTCTAGGGAGGTTGACTGTGGGACTGGGAAGTTTTTTTTTTTTCTTTCAATCCAAAAGACAAAAGTGAAACATTTTTTTTTCTTTTACTTTATAAAAAGGAAATAATTTAAAAAAAAAAAGAGTTGAGCCTGATAAACTTTTAAAAAATCATGGTTTTGTGCTTAAACCGTGGGTTGATCATTAGAAGGAGGAAGTTGGCAAGCAGGATGGTTTCTGAAGTCAAGGAGCAAGGAAGAGGGAGAAATCTCCAAGGCAAGTCTAGGTCCTTCAAGCAGCCCTTTAGTAGGAAGGCTAAAAGTTGAAAATTATGTTTTACTCGGTGGACCTGCTGAGATCCTAAGCCAGGAAGGTGGCCCCTCCCATAGCTCCAAAGGACTGCTCTGAGCAGGTGAGGGAGGGGCCAGCATGGATAGCAGATCTTGCAAGAAAAATCTATCTGGAAGATCAAACGATTCCTATTAAAAAAAAAAAAAAACACGGGCATTTCAAGGTAATGACTTTAGAGCTTTTCTATGTATGGGAAACTGTAGGAATCTGGGCTCCCTGAAATCATTTCTGGGCTTCCCAGACAGCTCAGCTGTTAAAAGAATAATAATAATAATCCATCCGCCGATAGAGGAAGACACAAGAGGTGTGAGTTCAATCCCTGGGTCGGGAAGATCCCCTGGAGAAGGGAATGAAACCCTTCCTCTGAGACACACCTCAGCTCTTGAGGGCCAAGGAGCAGGTTTTCTCCACCCTGAATCCCCTCAGGGTGCACAGTCAGGGGTGTGCGTATTGGAATTATCTCTGCATGGAGTCACCATCAGCCATTGCAAACCTCCAAAAGTGAATGGGGGCTCCCCAAAGGGAATACAAAGATGAAGGTCTAGTCTGAGAAATTTTAAAAAAAAAAAAAAAAAAAAAAAGACTTGGGCCCAGATAGCTGAAAGGAATGAATTCGGTCAGCCCTAGAGTCTTGCATCTTCCCATATTATAGTCAAACGCTCTGGGAAACAAAGTCACTCAGAAGGGCAACTTGGGGTTTATTACTCCGGTGGGTCCAAGGCAGAGTATCCTCTTTAGCCAGGGACCCTGACCGACTTTTGTGAAAACTTTCTGAACCTTGACGTGCTCAAGCCCACCTCTGCAAACTCCTTAAACCTAGCCTGGAAAATGTTAATGAGACATGCCATCAGCTCACAGCCGTGATTCCTAATAATCAGAAGGGTCAGCTGGTTCTATACTGCAACTCACAACAGGGTGCTGTAAAGATTACAAAGGTGGTTGACCAGGTAGGGAACTGTCACATTCTTTCTGGTGAAGGGAAATTTTAGTATGGAATCCGGTGTCTATCAGTCTGGGAGGCCTGCTCAGTGTGTGATTTCCATGGCTACCAGGCATCTCGTCCCAAGTTCATGGGGAACTTAAGATAGAGTCTGCTTCTTTATCAAGATGGAGTCAGCTCAGCCTGTTCCTTTGCTTCTTCAGCCAAACAGAGAAGAACACTAACTTCCTCTCCGGATATCTCATTTCCCTTTTGTTGTTAAGTCACTCAGTCCTGACTCTTTGTGACCCCATGGACTGCAGCATGCCAGGCCTCCCTGTCCATCACTGACTCTCGGAGCTTGCTCAAACTCATCTCCATCGAGTCAGTGACGCCATCCAACCATCTCATCCTCTGTCGTCCCCTTCTCCTCCCGCCTGCAGTCTTTCCCAGCATCAGGGTCTTTTTCACCTCGGAATAACCTTCAACGTTCAGACTGCCTGTCCCCTTTGTTGCAAACTTGTATACAGCCTGACTCCCCAGCAGTTTTCTCAGAGCTACTGAGATGCTGTCTCTAGGGGGTCAGGGGTCCTAAACGTTCCCACCGAGTAAGATAGCCCCCTACTTGTGAACCTGCTAAGTTGCTTCAGTCGTGTCTGACTCTGTAGGTTGCGACTAATTTTTTAGTCCACGAGTAGTGGCAGTGGCTTGATGACTGGGATATCCTTTCTCATTGATAAGGCAGGTGATTTTTTTTTTCTGTCGTCCACAGTTTGAAGTCAGTGTGGACAGGGTTACAGGAAGGTGGAGGTGTACCCCACCCCCATCTTACACCCCTATGTCAGGTGTACCACACCCCAAAACGTTGACTGCCCGAGTCTGCAAGGCTCCCAGGCCCCGTGAGAATGGTCAAGGGTCACGAAGGCAGAATCTGAAATGAGCCTTGTATCTCTTAAGAGGTGCTATTTTGGGTTCAAGCCTGTGGGTGACGCTCCGTTACCTTCCGCAGTTACAGAGTGGAAATTACTCAGGTATACGACCTGCATGATGACAATTATCACCCAGTCTCCTCCAATTATTAACTTTAATTTGACCTGTTCTCTTAGCTATTAGAGGTTTGGGACGCAGACACCTAGAATCACTCTCCAAGCATATTTTTGGATGCAGAAAGGAGATAGGAAAGAAAAAAATCATCGTGTTTTTGAAAAGTGCCAAATGGATTCTGAGGAAAATCTTATTTTGGAGAAAATAATTAAGTGAATGCTGTTTTCTCTTTAATTGCTTCCCACTTTAAAATCGAACGTGCTTGGGTTAACACTTTTTGAGTTCTAATTGAATCTTCACAGTTCCTTTTATTATGAGATGGGGTTAATAAGGAGAGGTGCTGACTTTAATGGGATTATTATTATTGTCACATGGAATTATGCCAGCAAATATGTTGCAACTGTAGTTCTTTTTGCTTTTCTCTCTCTTCTCCTCATGGAATTTCACTCAACACAGCAATGGCTTCAGATGGAAGATGATATATCCTTAAGGGCCAGTAGTCAGTATCTATTTTCCAGTTATAAGCAATTCTTAAAAAAATATTTACTTTAACTAATTACTTTGACTGCAGTGGGTCTCAGAGAAGGCAATGTCAACCCACTCCAGTGCTCTTGCCCGGAAAATCCCATGGGTGGGGGAGCCTGGTGGGCCGCAGTCCATGGGGTCGCTGTGAGTTGGACACGACTGAGCGACTTCACTTTCACTCTTCAATTTTATGCACTGGGGAAGGACATGGCAACCCGCTCCAGTGTTGTGCCTGAGAATCCCAAGGATGGAGGTAGTTATAAGCAATTCTTAAAAAAATATTTACTTTAACTAATTACTTTGACTGCAGTGGGTCTCAGAGAAGGCAATGTCAACCCACTCCAGTGCTCTTGCCCGGAATATCCCATGGGTGGGGGAGCCTGGTGGGCCGCAGTCCATGGGGTCGCTGTGAGTTGGACACGACTGAGCGACTTCACTTTCACTCTTCAATTTTATGCACTGGGGAAGGACATGGCAACCCGCTCCAGTGTTGTGCCTGGAGAATCCCAAGGATGGAGGAGCGTGGTGGGCTGCCGTCTATGGGATCGAACAGAGTTGGACATGACTGAAGCGACTTAGCAGCAGCAGCAGCAGCAGTAGCGGGTCTTAGTCGCAGAGGTCAGGCTGTCTAGCTGTCGCATGCAAACTCTTGGTTGTGGCATGCAAAATCTAGTTCCCTGAGTAGGGATGGAACTCAGGGCCCTTGTGTTGGGAGCTGAGAGTCTTAGCCATCAGACCACTAGGGAAACCCCCATCAACAACTATTCAAAGAGTTAAATTGCAGCTACAGAGTTCAAGAAGAGTAAAGTGAGAAATTTATCTTTTATATGTACCCACTCAGTTATTCACCATGCACTTTTAAAAAGGACATCTGTGACAAATCTGTATATAATAGTACATTTTTCTATGGTAGCAGCAGCAGCAGCAGCAGTAGCGGGTCTTAGTCGCAGAGGTCAGGCTGTCTAGCTGTCCCATGCAAACTCTTGGTTGTGACATGCAAAATCTAGTTCCCTGAGCAGGGATGGAACTCAGGGCCCTTGTGTTGGGAGCTGAGAGTCTTAGCCATCAGACCACCAGGGAAACCCCCATCAACAACTCTTCAAAGAGTTAAATTGCAGCTACTGAGTTCAAGAAGAGTAAAGTGAGAAATTTATCTTCTATATGTACCCACTCAGTTATTCAACATGCACTTTTAAAAAGGACATCTGTGACAAATCTGTATACAATAGTACATCTTTCTATGGACTTTTGTCCCATAGTTTTTTTATACTTATCTTCCTACGGAATTATCTATAGTTTTATTTGATGTATAGCAGGTTTTTTTTTTCTTCTCTTGGACATTTCTTTCAACCGTTTGTCACATTAGAATGGTTTTGAAAAAGGTGTACCTGAAATTTCAATGTCAACATAAAAAAAAATCATAATTAGTGAAGTCATCTTTTTTTTCATTTTCGTGTGATTTCCTTTTTTTCACGCTTCATTTCCTGCCTGGATGTTTCAGGGAAACTGTAAATCAATATACTTCCAGGTACCATATGGTTGCTCTAGACTGTCAGGCAATGTTTCAATTGCCCCAAAGGTGTTTCTAAGACGAATGCTTGTTTTGAAAAGGAAGATTCTACAGGTAAACTTATTAGAAACACAGCAATCAAGAGTGAATGCTTCTATCATAGAAAAAAGAATCAGTAATACAAGTAGGGCTTCCTTGATAAAGAATCCACCTGCCAAAGCAGCAGACGGGAGTTTGATCGCTGGTCCAGGAAGATTCCACATGCCTTAGAGCAACTAAGCAGAAGCAGTGCAATGAGAGAAAAGCCCACACTGAAACAGTGACCCAGCAGAGCCAAAAATAAATACAGAAATAATTAACAAATCATAATAATGGAAGTAGACCCTGATGCTGGGAAAGACTGAAGGTGGGAGAAGGGGATGACAGAGGATGAGATGGTGGGATGGCATCACTGACTTAATGGACACGAGTTTGAGTAAGCTCCAGGAGTTGGTGATGGACAGGGAGGCCTGGCGTGCTGCAGTCCATGGGCCGGCAAAGAGTCGGACACAACTGAGCGACTGAATTGAACTGAAGAAACTTCTTGAAAAACATGCCGAACCTCTCTGCAGAAAGGAACTAGATTAATATTAGACGAAGACTTACGTCTGAAAGGTTTACACGGACCCTACTGGAAGTTGGCAAAATAGAACATCAGTCTCTGAAAGAAAACCAGGCTCTCTAGATAGGAATTTAAATTTTCTTTCCCCAGCAAGATTTTGTGATTTCTGGAAAACACAATTACGCGGTTTCCCTGATGGCTCAGCGGAAAGGAATCCGCCAGCAATGCAGGGGACCCAGGAGATGTGGATTTGATTCCTAGGTTGGGAAGATGCCCTGGAGGAGGAAATGGCAACCCACTCCAGTATTCTTGCCTGGAGAATCCCCTGGACAGAGGAGCCTGGTGGGCTAGAGTCCAGGGGGTCACAAAGAGTCAAACATGACTAAGCAATTGAGCTTGCAAGGAGCGCATACGTGATCCTATTATAATGTAAGGAGAAGCAGAGAGTGTAAGACCTGGGTTTTGAGTCCAAACAGACTTAGCTTCTCTCTGACTCCTGCTCACCTATCAGCTGGGTAAATAACAGCCTCGCCACCCTAGAGTCAGTCTGTATATTGCCGTTGTTGTTGTTCAGTTGTTCGGTTGTGTCCCAGTCTTTGCGACCCCATGGACTCCAGCACTCCAGGCTCCCCTGTCCTCCACTATCTCCCGGAGTTTGCTCACATTCATGTCCACTGAGTCGGTGATGCTTTATCTCACCAGCTCATTATACAGATAGTGTTCATTTTTACGGGGCTTCCCTCATAGCTCAGCTGGTAAAGAATCCGCCTGCAATGCGGGAGACCCTGGTTCGATTCCTGGGTCGAGAAGATCCCCTGGAGAAGGGATAGGCTCCCCACTGCAGTATTCTTAGGCTTCCCTGGTGGCTCAGCTGGTAAAGAATCTGCTTGCAATTCGGGAGACCTGGGTTCGATCCTTGGGTTGGGAAGATCCCCTGGAGAAGGGATGGGCGACCCACTCCAGTATTCTGGCCTGGAGAATTCCACAGGCTGTAAAGTCCACGGGGTCACAGAGAGTCAAGCTCTTAGTGGCTCAGACATTAGAGAATCTGCCAGTACCTCGAGAGATCCAGATTTGATGGCTGGGTCGGGAAGATCCCCTGGATAAATATATATATTTGATAAAGTTATCACTGTTATTTTTGCTGTCCTGATTCTTTTCCCACAAACTGAACGTTCCGAGAGGTGCATGTTGCCCAGCTGGTACTACTATCTTCTTTTTCTGCTTCTCAGACCTAATAGGAATCCTGCTCAGAGAGGAAGGAGTTGCCCAAAGAGCCCTTCTTTCCAGAACACAGGACGTTCTCTGGGTTGTGTGACAGGTTTAAATATCAGGCCTCTCCTCTCGCAAGATCTCTATAATTAGCTGCCTTCTATGCTCATTCTCAAACCTCAACAAGCTATTGATGTTTGAGGTGAGCACATTGATTTTTTTCTCTCTCTCTCTCTCTTGTATTACAGTGCCAAGAGCCTTTAAGACGTTGGGGGTGGCCTTTATATGAGCTAAGTCCAGTCTCCCTGATGGAGCATCTGCTAAGAGAGCAGACTCATAAGCTGATCATCGATAAGGCCTGACTGGTGAACTTCTGCTCATCTGTGTTTGGACGGCAATCTCCAACCGAAATGGTAACCATAAAGCTCTCCTCTACTTATGTAACTCTTAACGTCATACATTAAAAATATACATATGTTCTAATCGTTTGTGCGTGACAATCCATTTTTTGTTATTTGCGAGCGTTTCTTACAGGCTCAGGTTACTTGATTTTGTAAAAGAAAATCTCAACATCTGCTTATGTAAAGTGGTACAGTCACTCTGG
Source organism: Madoqua kirkii (assembly GCA_006408675.1). Lineage (NCBI taxonomy): Eukaryota > Metazoa > Chordata > Mammalia > Artiodactyla > Bovidae > Madoqua > Madoqua kirkii. The sequence goes on along the minus strand of SJYC01058731.1, from coordinate 63,941 downwards.
GAAACAGGATGGAAGGTTCTGAAAAAAATCAAAATGCAAATGGCATATGATCCAGTACCTCTATTCCTGGCTATTCATCAAAAAAAAAAAAAAGAAATTGCTAATTTTATTTGATTATTTTTTTGGCCCCAGCGCATGGGTTGTGGGATCTCAGTTCCCCCATGACTGTTTGAACTCACACCCTCGGTAGTGAAAGTGCAGACTCCTAACCCCTGGACCACCAGGGCATCCCCCTCAAACACTAATTTTAAAAGATGCACGCAGGCCAGTATCCGCAGCAGCAGTGTTCATGACAGCCGAGACATGGAATCTAAGTGTCCATCCACAGGTGAATGGATAAAGAAGATGCGGTTCATATACGCAGTGGAATATTACTCAGCCACAAAAGGGGGAAAGTAATGCCAAATGCCATTTACAGCAACATGGATGGGCTTGAACAGCATTGTGCTAAGTGAGATGTCAGAGAAATGGGAATACTGTATGACCTCACACATATAGCAAGTCTAAAAAATACAACAGGCTAGTGAATATGACAAAAAAAGCAGCAGGCTCACAGATATAGAGATTAAAGCAGGGGTTGCCAGTGGGGAGAGGGAAGGAGAGGAGGGGCAAAATTCAGGCAGGAGACTAAGACGTACAAACCAGTAGGTATACAACAAGCTATAAGGATAAATGGTACAACATGAAAATATAGCCAGCATCTTATAAAAGCTATAAATGCAGTATGAAAGAAAGAACGTGAAGTCGATCAGTCATGTCTGACTCTCTGCAACCCCGTGGACTGTAGCCCACCAGGCTCCTCCATCCATGGGATTCTCCAAGCAAGAATACTGGAGTGGGTTGCCCTTTCCTTCTCCAGGGGATATTCCCTACCCAGGGATCAATCCCAGGTCTCCTGCATTGCAAGCAGACGCTTTAACCTCTGAGCCACTAGGAAAGTCCTATAAATGGAGTATGGTCCTTAAAACTAATGAATCAGTATAGCACACACATGTACTTAAATAATAGCACTGAATATCAACTATGAAGTGTAAGGAATAGTTGCTCAGTTGTGTCTGACTCTTTGTGACCCCGTGGACTGTAACCTGCCAGGCTCCTCTGTCCATGGGATTCTCTGGGCAAGAATACTGGAGCGGGTTGCCATTCCCTTCTCAGAGGATCTTCCCGACCCAGTGGATCTCTCGAATTACTGGCAGATTCTTTAATGACTGAGCCACTAGGGAAGCCTCTATACTTTGCCCTTTTTTTTTTTTTTTTACAAAAAAGATGCTTTAATGTGAATGGACCAAACAGCAAAAGGGAAACAGAAGTCTAGTTCTATGGACTAGAAAAATATCTATGGTCCTGTGTGTCTCTAACTTCCTAGGACACTTACCGCTGATACAGTCATAGGTTACTGACTGGGAAAAGAAAATAGTGATAGACATCTTTGCTGCTTAGTACGGCGGCTCTAGGCACACACAGCTATGGCCCTCATGAAAAATGTGGGCAGTCCAGTGTGGGAGAAGCAATGAGTATAACATACTCAACAGATTTCAAAGAGTTAGAACAAGCCCCTCCCAAAAGACATTATGGTGTGATTTGCATACAAATTGCCCGTTGAAATGATAACGTCTTGTCTACAGTGGGTTACATGAATTACGTTACTAAAGTGAACTTCATCTGTTTCAATTAACTTATTTTAAAGTGGGTTCCAGAGAAAGAAGTCACACGGTATGAAGGGAATTTGAGGTCTGGTGGAAGACATAAGCCGAAAGGAGAAGGGGACGACAGAGGATGAGATGGTTGGATGGCATCCCCGACTTGATGGACGTGAGTTTGAGCAGGCTTTGGGAGATGGTGAAGGACAGGGACGCCTTACTGATTACGCCAAAGGCTTTGACTGTGTGGATCACTACAAACTGTGGAAAATTCTTCAAGAGACAGGAATACCAGACCACCTGACCTGCCTCCTGAGAAACCTGTATGCAGGTCAAGAAGCAACAGTTAGAAGCTGACATGGAACAACAAAAATGGCAACCCACTCCAGTATTCTGGCCTGAAGAATCCCATGGATGGAGGAGCCTGGTGGGCTACAGTCCACGGGGGTAGCAAACCGTCGGTTCAGACACGACCGAGCGACTGAACAAAGATTGTGAGCTCGACTTCTCTTCATTGTTAATATCCACCTTGGAAACTTTTCCCTTCTTACTGTACACAATTAAATAGATGTCAAGTACGTTCTTCTCAGCACATTTCTCACATGTTTTCTTAGCAATTACAGCCTGTTTCCTCAGCACCTGCACTGAGGATTGTCGGCCCTTGAGAATGTTTTAGGTTTGCCGTGCTTCCTGGCAGAGTGTTCAGAACCTGGATTAAAAACCTACAAAGCTAAGGTCTCAAGTTTTCCTCTTAGCTGTTTTCTCATGCAAGTTTTACGGTTCGTACTTATATTAGTACTAATAATTCCTTCTGTATCTTGGGCAGAAAACACAGGCTGAAACGTGTGCTCACAAATTAAATCAATAGCTGTATAACTGTCACGGTGGGCATGACAAATTTTAACCCAGACCTCAAACTGGATTATTTCTTACGTAAAAGGTAAACTCGAGATGACTGATCTTAAGAACTGGCTGCTTCAAAGATACAGCAAACCTTCAGTGAAAGGTTGACGTTTTCTTTGTCCAGAGATGAACCCGTGATTAATCTTTATCTAACAAGGAGCTGTATGTGAAGCAGCGTTGGATTTTAAATTACTAGTTCAGCAGAGAAAGATGTAAATGAGTAGAATCCACCTACCGAATCCAGTGTTTCACAAGCCTCTTGTATAAAAAATGTTGACCGTCATACAAAGCCTATGACTGTTTGATTAAAACAGAACCCTAAAAAAGAAAAAGGAAAAGGAAACAATAACGAAAAAAACAGAACCCTAACATCGTCTAAAAAGAAATGAAGGAATTCAAGAATATTTAACAGATACTTTCCACTGATGGCCAGGACACATGGAAACGTTATGAGTGCAAGGGCATATAGAGTTCTACACGCAAGAATCAACCACTCTTGGACAGCAGATTCAGAGTCCCCATTTCCTAGAGGCTGCTACAAAGTTCTCTTGTAACCTTTTGCAAATAGAATAGTTTATAACAAGGTACACACGTGTACACACACACACACACACACACACACACACACACACAGAGGCCCATGCATACAATCCTTTTCATGGCTGCCTAATATTCCATTTACAAATGGCTCTCGTTACACTCTTGTCAATGGTGATACAGCATCTTTCTGCAGTATCATGGAGCAATTGTGTCATATTTGCAGCCTACTACACAAATCTGTCTGCCGTAGGGTGCTCGTATACCTGAGCACACCCCTACAAAGGCAGCGCTGCTCACTCACAGCCTCTGTGCATTGCAAGTGTGCAGCATCTCTGCCAAAGTTCCCCCTGAGGGAGCTGCCCCATCAATACTGTTCTTATCAAAACTTACTAGGTGTTATCAAGCCTTTAGATCTCTAGTGGAAGATGTAAAAATATGGGTTCCCATCCCTGTTTGTATTTCTTTACTTTAGAGGGAAAATAGTTCCCCACTTATTTAAAATTTATTATATAAACTTAATATATATTATATATTAACTTAATATATATACATATGTTTTATGTATTAGCTTAATATATTTATATATAAACTTTATATATCTAATAAATTTAAATAGTGAGAAATTGTATATATAAACAACATTACATATATATGTGATAAGGCTCATATATATATATCTAATAAATTTAAATAAGTGGGAAATTGTATATAAAGAACATCACATGTATATGTAATAAGGCATATATATATCTAATAAATTTAAATAAGTGGGAAATTGTATATAAATAACATTCCATGTATATGTAATAAGGCTTATATATATATTTTTTATTTAAATAAGTAGGAAATTTATATAGACTCAGACAATAAAGAGTCTGCTTACAACTGGGGAGACGCAGGTTGGGAAGATCCCCTGGAGAAGGGCATGGCAACCCACTCCAGTCTTCTTGCCTGGAGAATCCCATGGATAGAGGAGCCTGGCGAGCCGTGGTTCATAGAGTCACAAAGAGTCAGACAGGACTATGTGACTAACACTAATGCTATTTATTATTTGTTCCTCTCAAACTTGGTTCTCTTTATGGTTTGGGGCGAATGTTCTGCACATCCTTTAAGCATGGGAGCCCACAGTCTGTTACTCTTTTAATGGTTAGTCTTATGTGTAGCCTTAGCCTGCAAGGGTTGTCATAACAAAGGCGCGAGACTGGGCGGCTTGGAGGAAAGACGTTTACCTCTCGAAGTCTTGCAGGTTGGAATTGGAGATCAACCAGTCAGCAGGGCTGGCCTCTCTCCTGGGTATGTAGACGGTCGTCTCCTCCTTGCTTGCTCATGTGGTCGTCCGCTCTTGTGGGTCTGAGTCCTGACTTCCCTTTCTTATAAGGACCCCAGTCCTGTGGGGTCAGTGACCTCATCTGACCTTCATCCCCTTTTTAAAGACCGTCATCTCCAAATAAAGCACATTCTGAGGTCCTGGGGGGTCGGGGCGTTAGCACGTGAATGGCACTGGGGGGTGGGAACACAATTTCCTCTGCAGCAGATCAGCTGGGTTAGGCTAAAGTGCCCGGTAGCTTAATCAAACACTAATTTACTTGCGGCTGTGAGACTCTTCGTGCGGTGTGGTTAGCATCCACATCAGCAGGCTTTAAAAAAAGTAGTTGAGTGCGGAGACACAAACAGGGAGGTTGGCATGAACAAGGACACCCTAATACATGTAAAATAGATGACTAATTAGGACTTCTCTACTCAAGGATCTGTGATGACCTCCACCGGAAAAGAATCACATGTATATGCACCATTGGATCACTTTGCCATACACCTGAAATTAACACAACGTCCTGCATCAGCTATAGCTCCAACATGGAAGAAAAAAAGAAAGACAAAACAAAAATAGAGCCCCAAATGTAGAAAATAAACTCAGGGTGATCGGGGCCGAGAGGAAGAATACATCGGAAGGTTGGGACTGACAGGCACACAGCACTGTATATAAAATAGATCACGAATAAGGACCTAAGGTACGGCACAGGGAACTCTACTCAATATTCTGTAATGACAGAAATGACCTCTACAGTCCCTGGGATTCTCCAGGCCAGAATACCGGAGGGGGTAGCCTTTCCCTTCTCCAGGGTTCTTCCCAACCCAGGGATCGAACCCAGGTCTCCTGCATTGTAGGTGGATTCTTCACCAGCTGAACCACCAGGGAAGCCCAAGAATACTGGAATGGGTAGCCTATCCCTTCTCCAGGGGATCTTCCCAACCCAGGAATCAACCAGGGGTCTCCTGCATCACAGGTGGGTTCTTTACCAACTAAAGTATCCGGGAAGTCCGTATACAGGTATACATATAACAGAATCACTTTGTGTACCCTTGAAACCAACACAACATTGTACATCAACTATACTCCAATAAAAGTAAAAAAAAAAAAAGTAGCTTGTCCTTCATAATGAAAGGGGGTCTTTCCTGGTTAGATGATAAGTCTTTATATCAGAACTGAGATTTCCCACCAAAAAAAAAAAAAGAAAGAAATTCTGTCTTAGGACTAAAACATCGATTCCTACCTAACTTTCAAGTCTGTTACAGATTTTGAATGTGAAGGGACTCTCCCCTCCACCACGCAAATTCTGGGAGCCAGTTCCTTGAAATAAACCATATGTTCAGTTCAGTTCAGTCGCTCAGTCGTGTCCGACTCTTTGCGACCCCATGAATCTCAGCACGCCAGGCCTCCCTGTCCATCATCAGCTCCTGGAGTTCACCCAGACTCACTTCCATTGAGTCTCGGATGCCATCCAGCCACCTCATTCTCTGTCGTCTCCTTCTCCTCCTGCCCCCAATCCCTCCCAGCATCAGGGTTTTTTCCAATGAGTCAACTCTTCGAGTGAGGTGGCCAAAGGACTGGACTTTTAGCTTTAGCACCAGTCCTTCCAAAGAAATCCCAGGGCTGATCTCCTTCAGAATGGACTGGGTGGATCTCCTTGCAGTCCAAGGGACTCTCAAGAGTCTTCTCCAACACCACAGTTCAAAAGCATCAACTCTTCAGCACTCAGCCTTCTTCACAGTCCAACTCTCACATCCATACATGACCACAGGAAAAACTATAGCCTTGACTAGACGGACGTTAGTCGGCAAAGTAATGTCTCTGCTTTTGAATATACTATCTAGGTTGGTCATAACTTTTCTTCCATATGTCCGATTTATAAAAGAAAAAAAAAGGAAGTGAATCCAACACACTGCATAATAAACTTGTTTGTAATATAAATATATGTAAATTCAGGAGATACGAGAGACACGGGTCAAGAAGATACCTTGGAGGAGGAAATGGCAGCCCACTCCAGTATACTTCCTGGGGAATCCCACGGACAGAGGAGCCTGTTGGGGTACACAGTCCATGGGGTCACCAAGAGTTGGACATGACTGAGTGACTAAACACAACATCCATCCACACACAACGTCCCGGGTATTCTGGAGTGTATAAAGTGAAAGTGTTAGTTGCTTCATCTGGTGAGTGATAGGCATACAAATCTTTAGCCAGATGGATAGAGCTCCTACATATGTATAAACCACATATTCCAGAAGGTTCAGATGAAGGTGGCCTTGGAGGTGGTTCCCTCTCGAGGCTGGGAAGGAAGAAAGTTCCAGACCTCTCTCTTGGCCTTGTGATGGACGTCTTCTCCCTCTGTTTTCTTCACCTGGCCTCCCTGTGTATGTGGCTCTGATCCAAATTTCCCCCTTTCCAAAGGACACCGGTCTATCAGATCAGCGCCTACTGGCATGGATTCATCCCAACTCATCTGTCTCTTCAAATAAGGTCCCATGCTGAGATGCCGAGAGTGGCGACCATAAATGGGAGGGTCAGGGTTCAACACGGACCAGGAGGGCTGGTGGTCCTTTCTTATTAGCACCAACTAAACATGATCTCCTGTTCCTTTGCGTGTGTGTGTGTGTGGCTAAAAGCTGAAAGGCAAACGGGGCACAGAGAGAGGCTTCTTTGAGCTACCCCTGAAGCTCAGAATGGATGACACCTTTGAAACAACGTGCAAAGCGTTTTATAGTTCCAAAGGGCTGTACTGAAGACCACAAAAGACAGCGTGCAGCCTTCAAACTAAGCAGAGGGTGGGAGGGAGAATTCTGAGCCGGTAAGGAGATGAGGTGCATTTCAGGACAAGGTGAGAGGCCTCTTCCGAGAAGAGCTATTAATGCGGAGGGGGTGCCTTCGCCCGACAGTAGATGTGGAACATGGGAAAATGGCAGAGGAGGGCACAGGGCAGGAAGCTGGGTTTTTGCACACCCGATCCTTCTCACCTTGGCCACCGCAGGCCTTTGGAAGAGGTTTTCAGAAATCTTTCTGTATAAAAAGTTGACAATTCAGGGTGCCGACTCGGGTGACACGTTTTATTAATTGGCCACTCAAAGTTCACTTAATGGAAAAGGTCTGCAGCTCACATCCGTGGCAAATGAACAGCTCCTTTCCGTTTCTTTTTTCCTTTTTGCAAATTTGCAGCAGGACAAGTTAAAATGTACTATGAAATATGATGGAACTATGCAACTTCTGCTGACTGATGGCTCAGCGGTAAAGAATCTGCCTGCCAAGCAGGAGACGCAAGTTCGATCCCTGGATGGGCAAGATTCCCTGGAGGAGGGCATGGCAACCCACTCCGGTATTCTTGCCTGGAGAATCCCCATGCGCAGAGGAGCCTGGCTGGCTAGAGTTCATGAGGTTGCAAAGAGTTAGATAGGACGGAATCGACTTGGCCCACATGCAGGCATATAAACATATATATCTCCATATATGCATTGGAGAAGGAAATGGCAACCCACTCCAGTGTTCTTGCCTGGAGAATCCCAGGGACGGGACAGCCTGGTGGGCTGCCGTGTATGGGGTCACACAGAGTCGGACACGACTGAAGCGACTTAGCAGTAGCAACCATACATGAAAGTAAAAGTGTCGCTCAGTCGAGTCCGACTCTTTGCGACCCCATGGACTATACAGTCCGTGGAATTCTCCAGGCCGGAATCCTGGAGTGGGCAGCCTTTCCCTTCTCCAGGGGATCTTCCCAATCCAGGGATCCCACATTGCAGGCGGAGGCTTTACCAGCTCAGCCACCAGGGAAGCCTATACGTACATACCTTTCATTTTTGTTTCTTGGCTGCAACACATGCTCTGTGGGATGTTAATTCCATGACCGGGGATTGAACCTGTGCCCCTGGCATTAAAAGCATGGAATCTTAACCACTGGACCCTCAGGGAAGTCCCCATGGGTATATTTTGCCCGTTTACTTAAGATCTGTCCTGAAGGGGTATTCCTTACAGAGGGGAGTATTTCCCACATTTTATAAATTCGATGTGTTGAGTACAATAGAATAGCATCTGTCTCTCTTATTTCAAAATGAGTTTCAAATATTCATTTGGCCATGCTGGATCTCAGTCTCTGGTCTCACCACAAAGGATCCCTGGCCTGCATTCGAGCACGCAAGGTCAGCACTTTGGCATGAAGTTCCCTGACCAGAGATTGAACCTGGGTCCCCGCCGCACGGGGAGCCTGGAGTCTTACCCACTGGACCGCAGGGGGAAGTCCCTGTCTCTTTCTTTTTTTGATGATGAACATAAGTTTATTTATTTATTTGATATTTAACTTCTTTTTTTTTTTTACTTTATTCATTTTAATTGGAGGCTAATTACTTTACAATATTGTAGTGGTTTTTGCCACACACTGACATGAATCCACCACAGATATACACGTGTCCCCCATCCTGAACGCCCCCTCCCACCTCCCTCCCCATCCCATCCTTCTGGGTCGTCCCAGTGCACCGGCCCTGAGCGTCCTGTCTCATGCATCGAACCTGGACGGGCCATCTGTTTCACATATGGTAATATGCATGTTTCAATGCCCTTCTCTCAGATCATCCCACCCTCCCATGAGTCCAAAAATCTGTTCTTTACCTCTGTGTCTCTTTTGCTGTCTCACATACAGGGTTATCATTACCATCTTTCTAAATTCCAGATGCATGTGTCAATATACTGTATTGGTATTTTTCTTTCTGACTATTCACTCTGTGTAATCGGCTCCAGTTTCATCCACCTCATTAGAACTCATTCAAATGTGTTCTTTTTAATGGCTGAGTAACATTCCATTGTGTATATGTACCCCAGCTTTCTTATCCATTCATCTGCTGATGGACATCTAGGTTGTTTCCATGTCCTGGCAATTATAAACAGTGCTGCAATGAACATTGGGGTACACGTGTCTCTTTCAATTCTGGTTTCCTCGGTGTGTATGCCCAGCAGTGGGATTGCTGGGTCGTAAGGCAGCTCTATTTCCAGGTTTTTAAGGAATTTCCACACTGTTCTCCATAGTGGCTGTACTAGTTTGCATTCCCACCAACAGTGTAAGAGGGTTCCCTTTTCTCCACACCCTCTCCAGCATTTACTGCCTGTAGACTTTTGGATCACAGCCATTCTGACTGGTGTGAAATGGTACCTCACTGTGGTTTTGATCTCTGATAATGAGTGATGTTGAGCATCTTTTCACGTGTTTGTTAGCCATCTGTATGTCTTCTTTGGAGAAATGTCTGTTTAGTTCTTTGGCCCATTTCTCAATTGGGTCATTTATTTTTCTGAGATTGAGCTGCAGGAGTTGGTCACGGGCTCACAGCTATATTTTCCTGTGATCACGTCTATTTAAGATACTTCCCGAAGGGCTTTCCTCAGGGGCAGACGGAGTATTTCCCATATTTTATAAATTCAAGAGCAACAGAAGCAGCAAAAAGTACGACTTGCAGCCCCAAAGCAGAAACAAAAGCCAACATGCATGACCTCGGAAGAGAAGGATGCAGACTGGCTTAGCAAATTGGGTACAAGTTCAGCGAGTATTTCCCCTTGTCTGCAGGGTATCCCACTCAAACACAAAGGCAATTTGCCTGTTCTGGGGTGAAGGGGGCGCATTTTCTCAAATGGACAGAAAGTCTTCTCTGCTGAACTCACCAAGGTGACTTTCCCGGCTGCAGGAGCTTGTGGGCTCCTATAGATCTATTGTTCCTTCCGACTGCCAAGCCCTGGGACACCCGGTACTGCTGCAGGGACGGTCGGCAGGACTAGGGTGTCCCGACAGCTGCTAAGGCTTTCCCCGGAAATTTCCCCTATTCCCGCAAGCAGCAAGGCCCCCCCGGATGAGTTCACCAACATTTGCTACCGACTCCAGCCTCGCCACACGCCAGGCTGATGCCTCAAGAGATGAGGTGTCCAGGCACAGAATTGTAGATGTGCTTGTAGACTGTGAAGATGGTGGACTCAGGTATGTTCCAAAAAACTGTCTTTCTCCAGTTAGCAGTTTGACTTAAAAAAAATTATATACATAATATATACTTTTAAAAATCATATAATAAGATTATATTACATAATTTTATATTTATAATATATAAAATTATATATAATCTTATATAATATATATTACAATGCATATTGTTAATATATAATGCCAATATATATATTGGCATTTGTTTCTGCTTTGGGGCTGCAAGTGGTACTTTTGCGGCTTTTGTTGTTCTTGAATTTATAAAATATGGGAAACTCTCCCTCTGCCGGTGAGGGAAGCCCTTTGGGACGTATCTTAAATAGATGTGATTGCAGAAAAATATAGCTGTGAGCCCGTGAGTAACTCCTGCAGCTCAATTCCAGAAAATAACATATATATATAATATAAAATTATACATAATTATATATTTTATACATATATATACTTTACCCACTCCAGTGTTCCTGCCTGGAGAATCCCAGGGACGGGGGAGCCTGGTGGGCTGCCATCTATGGGGTTGCACAGAGTCGGACACGACTGAAGCAACTTGGCATATATATACTTTTGCTGTTCCCCATTAAAGTATTGCTTCTGTTGATTATGATCTGTTTTTGCTTGCTTGTTTGTTTGTTTTGGCCGGAAGGCATTGAGATCTTAGCTCACTGACCAAGATGGAGACCACACACCTTGAGTGAGAGTGTTAGCCGTTCACTCACGTCTGACTCTTTGCAACCCCATGGACTGCAGCCCACCAGGCTCCTCGGTCCTTGGGATTTCTCCAGGCCAGAGTACTGGAGTGGGTTGCCATTTTCTTCTCCTGGGGATCTTCCCACCCCAGGGATGGAACCCACATCTCCCGCACTGCACGTGGATTCTTTACCTGTTGAATCATTCGGGTTTTCCTAAGCATTGAATTGAACTAAATTTGACTGGAAAGAATTAGCATCCACCCTTGGCAAGGTTTCCGTAATAAAAACCTGCTGTGATTTAAAGACTTGTATGATTCCATGGACATCATCTTGAGCATGGGCTTCCCTGGTGGCTCAGCTGCTAAAGAATCCACCTGCAATGTGGGAGACCTGGGTTCGATCCCTGGGTTGGGAAGATCTCCTGGAGAAGGCAATGGCAACTCACGCCAGTGTTTTTGCCTGAAGAATCCCATGGACGGAGGAGCCAGGTGGGCTGCAGTCCTCACCAAGTTGCTTCAGTTGTATCCGACTCTTTGCGACCCCATGGACTGTAGCCTGCCAGGCTCCTCTGTCCATGGGATTCTCCAGGCAAGAATACCGGAGTGGGTAGCCATGCCCTCCTCCAGGGGATCTTCCGGAACCAGGCCTCAAGCCTGGGACTCCTGAATCATACAGGTACATTCTTAACCGTCTCAGCCAGTGTGGAAGCCCCCTGCATTAGAGGGTGCAGTCTTCCCACCACTGAACTGCCAGGGATGTCTCCTGAGTCTTTTACACTAAAAGGGGGGAGGGTAAGACCTTGCTTCTGGCCAGACTCCACAGGGGACGTGTTATTCTCTCCCTTCCTGCAGTCATTCACTAGTGGCCCTGGGCAGGACGTTTATCCTGAGCTCAGTAGCAGTATTTTTTACCTTAACGCTCATTATCTGGGTGGCAGGGTTTCCGGAGATGGGCCTCTGTGTGTCACTTACACCTGCAGGCAACAACCTTTTAGCAGTGGACTAGGAACACGGAGGTTCTTCCCTGTTACATTCCGTCTGGGTGATGCCACTCAGCGTGATGGCCTCGGGGTTCATCGGTGTGGTCACCCATGGCAGGACCTCCTTCTCTTTAAGGTCGGTTACCCTCCCGAGGTACAGATACGCTGCTTTTCATTATCTGTGCATCCTTCGTTGGTCCCGTGTGTCAGTGGACCGCTGTGTGTGGTTTGCACACTTGGGTTGTTGTGGATAACGGCCCTGTGGACACAGGAGTGTGCATATCTCCTGGAGGTCCTGGTGTCTCTTTCTCTGGATTCACACCCAGAAATGGTAGTAAAGAGAACAGCTTTAGCTCAGCACTAATGGTAAGAAAACTCGTCTGCCAATACAGGAGACAGAATTTCTGTTTTCTTGGATATTTCCCAAATATATAGAAGGTACACGTGTTACTCAACTGCTTGTTTTCGTCTTGGTAATCTAATCTTTTGGGCATCCCTGGTGGCTCGGTGGTTAAGAATCTGCCTGCCAAGGAGGAGATGCGGGTTTCATCCCTGGGTGGGGACAATCCCCTGGAGGAGGGCATGGCAACCCACTCCAGTCTTCTTGCCTGGAGAATCCCATGGACAGAGGAGCCTGGCGGGCTACAGTCCAGGGGGTTGCAGAGAGTCAGAAACGACTGAGCGACTGATCACAGCGGATAGCACACAGGTCTTCTTCAGTCTCTGGAGTCAGAGGAGGGAACTGCTGCTGCTGCTAAGTCATTTCAGTCATGTCTGACTCTGTGCGACCCCATAGATGGCCACCCACCAGGCTCCCTTGTCCCTGGGATTCTCCAGGCAAGAACACTGGAGTGGGTTGCCATTTCCTTCTCCAATGCATGAAAGGGAAAAGTGAAAGGGAAGTCAGTTGCTCAGTCAGGTCCAACTCTTCGTGACCCCATGGACTGCAGCCCACCAGGCTCCTCCGTCCATGAGATTTTCCAGGCAAGAGTACTGGAGTGGGGTGCCATTGCCTTCACCATAAAAGTCCCCTGGGAGTTTTGCATGCAGTGCAGGAGACCCAGGTTTGATCCCTGGGTTTGGAAGATCTGCTGGAGGAGGAGGGCATGGCAATCCACTGCAGTCTTCTTGCCTGGAGAATCCCATGGACAGAGGAGCCTGGTGGGCTGCAGTCCCTGGGGTCACAAAGGGTCGGACACGACTGAGCGACTAACACTTATACATGCTTCCCAGGTGGCTCAGTAGTAAAGAATCCACCAGCAAATGCAGGGATGTAGATTTGATCCCTGGGTTTGGAATATCCCCTGGAGGAGGGCATAGCAACCCACTCCAGTCTTCTTGCCTGGAGAATCCCGTGGACACAGGAGCCTGGCAAGGCTGCAGTCCACAGGGTCGCAGAGAGTCAGACACGACCAACCGACTAACACACATTTATCGGGCAGCACACTGTGTATGTAAAATAGGCAGCGAGTGGGAACTTGCTGTGTGACTCTGGGAGCTCAAACTGAGGCTTAAACTGTGAAAACGTAGACAGTTGGGAGGGGAGTTCAAGAGGGAGGGGACATGTGCACACCCACTGCTGATTGACGATGATGTCTGGCAGAAACCAACGGAATCCTGTAAAGCAAGTGTCCTTCAACGTAACACCAATAAATTAAACGCAGAACACTTCTCTCGGAGTCTCCCTGTGTCCTGCTCAGAAGCTATCGTCCGCCAGCAGCTGTTGTTACTTGGCGTCGTGTTCACTGTGAAACTCGCCTCCTTGTGTGATGGGAGGTCACCACTCCCACCAGCACAGTTAGTGCTCCCGTAACATTAATATTAGGGGACACAGTGGAAGCTTTTCCCCATCACATCCTAGAAGGGAACGGCAGCCGCAAAACGGCCACGTTGATGAGCTCCTGCCTGACGGCCGGCTGAAAAAGAAAGCAGGCTAGAGATTTGGACGAGGCTGGAGACGCTCACACAGAGTGAAGTCAGTCCGAAAGAGAAAAACAAATATCCTATATGAGCACATATATGTGGAATCCGAAAAACAAAAAGAAAAACAAAAACAACAACTGGCATCGATAATCTTATTTGCGAAGCAGAAATAGACACACAGAGGCAGAGAGCCAAGGGATGACCTGGGAGACTGGGACTGACATATATAAACTGTTGGTACTAGGCATAAAACAGGTTGGAGGAGGAAATGGCAACCCCCTCCAGGATTCTTGCCTGGAGAATCCTGTGGACAGAGGAGCCTGGCGGGCTGCAGTCCATGGGGTCGCAAGAGTTGGTGGTTTAGCCACAAAACCACCACCATCACCACCTCCGTAAAACAGATAACTCATGAGAACGTATACAGCGTGGGGATCTCTACTCTATGCTCTGTGGTGATCGCAGTGGGAAGGAAAGACAATAAAGAGGGGATATATGTGTATATATGTATTCAAAGCTCGTTCACTTTGCGGTACAGCAGAAACACAACATTGTAAAGCAACTAGACTCCAAAAAGGAAGAAAAAAAAATGTACCAAAAAGAAGGAAAGAAATCAGGCTTGTCTCCAAAGAAAGCAGGCGTTGGGAGAAGAAAAAACACAGGGAGGAGAAAATAAAACTGAAAGCTGGCCTGATGTTTATAGGTGCCCATCAGTCCTGAATGTTCATCGGAAGGACTGGTGCTGAAAGGGGAAACTCCAGTCCTTTGGCCACCTGGGGCGAAGAAGTGACTCACTGGAAAAGACCCTGATGCTGGGAGAGATTGAAGGCGGGAGGAGAAGGGGACGGCAGAGGATGAGATGGTGGGATGGCATCACCGACTCGATGGACGTGAGTTCGGGTAAACTCTGGGAGCTGGTGATGGACAGGGAGGCCTGGCGTGCTGCGGTCCATGGGGTCGCAGAGACTGGGACACGCCTGAGCGACTGAGCTGAAGCGACCTTATTTTGAGAAGAGTGACTGACAGGCAGGTAGGAAAACTTTGGAAACAGGAGCACCGGTTGAGCATGGAAGCAAGAGAAGACAGATCCTGGGGACCAAAAATGGGTGATGAGAATCCCTTTTGGAAGTAATGGCCAGTCTGAGTCGGCATCGCCTCCTTCTGAGACCAGCTCCCAAGCTCAAAATGAAGACTTGGGAACCAGAGGACTTTTGCTTCGCCGTTGTCAGATATGGAAGGCTTTGGCAGAGATAACCCTCTGCAAGGTTGCTCGGGTCTGCAAAGGGGAAGCACTTCTCACTGCTTACTGAGCTCTGGAGAGTTACAAAGAGGCTAGATGGCAATGATTAATTTAATTCTTTCCTTGGTTGCTTTTCACACCATGGAAATGATTCTAAAAATAGCCTCCAGAATTATGTAACTCCCTTTGTGATACTCTTGATTTCTTTCTTTCTTTCCTTGTTTTTCCCCTTCTTTTCCCCTCTCTTTTAAAAAGAACTTATAGACAGATCCACCATAAGCGGCTGACGCTGGAAGCTATTTAAAAAGTATTTATCTCAGTGTATCCTTCGTCCTCATTACATTCTAGCATCCCACTGCTCCCGGGAATGAGTTAATCTCTGCAGTCTCGCTGGTGCCTGTTGAAGCAGTGGGTTAAGTTGCAAAGTGCCTGTTTGGACATCTAGAGCTCTCACTGAGATGTAAATGTGTCCACTTCGTTTCCACAGCCCAGATTCTCCAAGACAGCTTAAAAAAAAAAAACCAACAAGATGGGGTGGGGGCCGACAGTGAGGTCGTCCTGTTGAGGATATTTGAGACCAAGCTGGGTTCACAGAAGAAGGCAAACTGATAGGGGGAAGGCACCGCCCCCCCAAGCTAGTAGGGTTTGAGAATTTTGGAAGGACTACTATCTTTTTAAGTCTTCTCTTTAATACCCATTCGTAGTAAATCCAGACTTTGGGGGCACCGAAGGACTTGGAAATCTAGACAGAGCTTCCCTCATCACGGTTCATTTTCTTTCAAAAAGTTTTTTTTTCCTTTCTTTCCTTTAATGAAAGTACTCAAAGGCATCTTATTACGACAAGGCGATTGCCATTCAAATACACTCCGAGGGACACTGTGACTGTGGATTTGAGTCATTAATAGAACCCGCATGGGCTGGAAAAGGCAACGAGAAGCCCCCAGCAGTACCCTGAGAGTTCCCAACAAGATAATTCACCTTCTCTTCTTTTTTTGGTGATGGGAGGCTGTTGGATCCATCCTGAAATCCTTTTAAACTCTTCATGAAATGCCCTACTGAAAACAGGGCTTTAGTTCATAGACAGGTGATTTATGATTTCTGTGTTTGCTCAGTCTGGCTTATCATTGGGATTAAATCATTCAATGGAATGTATTCGGTTTGGTGAGAATCAGAAAAAGAAAAAATAGATGGGAAGAAAATCAGGCACAGTGTTTGAAATCTGTCTTTCCTAACACTGTAAACTCTAAAGTCCCTGAGCAGATCTTGCAGAGGGTTTTGTAATAAAGGGGAAAAAAAAGATTCCCATCTATATTTAACGTTTGTTTTTAATGTAAATTCACTGAGGGCAGAACTGGATCTTCTTTCACCAATGAAAAACCCAGCTTACTATCTTGTTCCTTCTTGAGCAAACCGTGAGAGCAGTCGAATTGCATTCACCCAGGTACACACAATTCATTCAAAGTTCTGTGTTATGGGTTAGATGATGGGGGGCGGGTATCCTGTACTTACTCATCTCTGGGCAAAACGATCTGTTATAAGTCTCATCTTGAAGAACGTGTATTCCAGCATGATGTACACGTGAAAAGACCCTGGATATCACTGAAAAATTTGGCCACACCGATTCAGCGCAAAACCTGACAACATGCACAAAGCCATCTGGTTTCAATTCTTCCTGTAAGTAGAGGAAGATGGGGATTTCGCTGTCAAATTCCTGTTCGTCTTATAACTGGGAGTGACTCTGGTTACTTAGATTAAGGTAGCACTCTGTCCAAGCTTCCCTGGTGGCCCAGATGGTAGAGAATCCGCCTGCAGTGTGAGAGACCTGGGTTTGACCCCTGGGTCGGGAGGATCCCTGGGAGGAGGGAATGGTACCAACTTCAGTATTTTAGCCTGGAGAATTCCATGGACGCTGTCCGTGGGGTCGCAGAGAGTCAGACACATTCATACTTTCACTAGCAGCTCTGGTGTAATCTTTACAAGTTACGCTGCAGAACTGTGTTCCTGACACAGAATGAATTCAAAGGGAAACGTTAAGGGTCAGAATATTTGAAGCTCTTTCAAATATCCGGGCCAGTTTTCTATGTGTTTCATCCACAGAGTCTACTACCACACTTGGTATAAATGATGTTCTCAGTATACAGCTGGTCCTTGAACAACACTGGTTTGAATTCTGAAAGTTTAATTATATAAGGTTTTTTTTTTTTAAGGCTTCCCTCATAGCTCAGTCAGTAAAGAATCTGCCTGCAATGCAGGAGACCTGGGTTCAATCCCTGGGTTGGGAAGATCCCCTGGAGAAAGAAATGGCAACCCACTCCAGTATTCTTGCCTGGAGAATCCCATGGACAGAGGAGCCTGGTCCACGAGGTTGCAAAGAGTCAGACACAACTAAGCGATTTTCACTTTGTTAAAAAAAAAACAATAAATTTTGAGTTGTCCCCAAAGTCTGTAAGATGTTATGGAAAAACCCAAACAAAGTTTTTGGGCAACCCAATGCTAAAGTTCCAAGTAATAGAAGGTTGCTTGAATTCCAGGATGCAACAGAGACTGCGAGGTTCAATTATATGTTATATGGAGAGTCTCAGCTGTGCAAGTCACTGGCCCTAACCTTCACATTGTTCCAAGACCAACCGTATATGTATCTGCCAGAGGAGTGAATGAATGATTCTGGTGAAAGTCGCTCAAGCATATCCAACTCTTTGAGACCCCATGGACTATACAGCCTGTGGAATTCTCCAGGCCAGAAGACTGGAGTGGGTAGCCTTTCCCTTCTCCAGGGGATCTTCCCAACCCAGGGATTGAATCTAGGTCTCCCGCACTGCAGATGGATTGATAAGACGATTGAATGAATGATTCTAACCTATACGCAAAATGCTATGCCCTGAAATTTGAAAGGCAACTTAGTCATAAGGCCAGGAACAGAAAGAGTTCTCCATCTTTACTGAAATCCCCGCTCATAGCAGAGAGCTTATCGCCTGTGGCCTTTCTGAATGACAGTAATAAAAATAAGAAAAACAACAGGCTGCATGGATACAATGCCGCAGATTCATTTTGTTTTCCAGAGAACCATGATGGAGGGTTTGTGACAGTTGATAAATACTCCTCCTGAAGAAATGGGAACCCTCCCACACTGCTGGTGGGAATGAAATTTAGTACAACCTTCTACAAGTGGTTGACCAGTTTTCCCAGCACCACTTGTTAAAGAGATTATCTTTATTCCATTGGATATTCTTGCCTCCTTTGTCGAAGATAAGGTGTCCATAGGTGTGTGGATTTATCTCTGGGCTTTCTGTTTTGTTCCATTGGTCTATATTTCTGTCTTTGTGCCAGCACCATACTGTCTTAATGACTGTGGCTTTGTAGTAGAGCCTGAAGTCAGGCAAGTTGATTCCTCCAGTTCCATTCTTCTTTCTCAAGATTGCTTTTGCTATTTGAGGTTTTTTGTATTTCCATACAAATCTTGAAATTATTGGTTCTAGTTCTGTGAAAAATACTGCTGGTAGCTTGATAGGGATTGCATTGACTCTATAGATTGCTTTGGGTAGTATACTCATTTTCAGTATACATGTTTCAGTGCCATTCTCCCCAATCATCCCACCCTCTCCCTCTCCCTCAGAGGCCAAAAGTCTGTTCTATACCTCGGTGTCTCTTTTGTTGTCTTACACACAGGATCATCATTACTATCTTTCTAAATTCCATATATATGTGTCAGTATACTGTATTGGTGTTTTTCTTTCTGGCTTACTTCACTCTGTATAATCAGCTCCAGTTTCATCCACCTCATTAGAACTGAGTCAAATGCATTCTTTTTAAGGGCTGAGTAATACTCCATTGTGTATATGTACCCCAGCTTTCTGATCCATTCATCTGCTGATGGACATTTAGGTTGTCTCCATGTCCTGGCGATTATAAACAGTGCTGTGATGAACACTGGGGTGCTTGTGTCTCTTTCAGTTCTGGTTTTCTCGGTGTGTATGCCCAGCAGTGGGATTGCTGGGTCATAACACTGTTCTATTTGCAATTTTTAAAGGAATCTCCACACTGTTTTCCATAGTGGCTGCACTAGTTTGCATTCCCACCAACAGTGTAAGAGGGTTCCCTTTTCTCCACACCCTCTCCAGCATTTACTGCTTGTAGACTTTTGGATCACAGCCATTCTGACTGGTGTGAAGTGGTACCTCATTGTGGTCTTGATTTGCATTTCTCTGATAATGAGTGATGCTGAGCATCTTTTCATGTGTTTGTTAGCCATCCGTATGTCTTCTTGGAGAAATGCTTATTTAGTTCTTTGGCCCATTTTTTGATTGGATCGTTTATTTTTCTGGAGTTGAAGTGCCAGTCTATGTGTGATACAGGATACAGGATGCTTGGGGCTGGGGCACGGGGATGATCTAGAGAGATGATATGAGGTGAGAGGTGGGAGGGGGTTTCAGGATTGGGACCTCGTGTACACCTGTGGCTGATTCATGTCAATGTATGGCAAAATCAAAACAGTATTGTAAAGAAGAATAAAGTAAAAATAAAATTTAAAAAAAGTGTAAGAAAATTATATATATATAAAAAGTACAACCATGATGAAGATAAGATGGACATTCCTTCAAAAAAACAACAACAATAACAACTAAGAACAGAACTACCATATGACCCAGCAGTTTCACTTCTGGGCATATATCTAGAGAAAACTATAATCCAAAATGACATATACACACCAGTGTTCATTGAAGCACAATTTACAAGAGCCAAGACGTGGAATCAATCTAAGTGCCCATTGTCAGAGGAACAGATAAAGAAGGGGTGGTCGATATATATACAATGGAATATTACACAGCCACAAAAATGAAATCATGTCATTTGCAGCAACCCCGATGGTCTTAGAGATTATTATCCTAGTGAAGTAAGTCAGGTAGTGAAAGACAAACAGCACAATATATCACTCATATGTGGAATGTTATTTTTTAAAAACATATACAAATGATCGTATTTTACAGAACAGAACTGATACTGAAAATGATTTGATTTACAGATGAACTGATACTGAAAACTTATGATTACCAAAGAGGAAGGAAGGGATAAATCAAGAGTTTAGCATCAATATACCCACACTACTGTATATATAAAATTGATAACCTATAATAGGACCTACTTAGCACTGGGAACTCTGCTCAATATTTGGCAATGACCTATATGAGGAAAGAATCTAAAAAGAGTGGATATATATATATATATATATGTATGTATGTGTATATACATATATGTGTTTATATATATATATATATATATATATATAAAACTGATAGACAGTATGTGGAATGTTATTTTTTAAAAACATATACAAATGATCGTATTTTACAGAACAGAACTGATACTGAAAATGATTTGATTTACAGATGAACTGATACTGAAAACTTATGATTACCAAAGAGGAAGGAAGGGATAAATCAAGAGTTTAGCATCAATATACCCACACTACTGTATATATAAAATTGATAACCTATAATAGGACCTACTTAGCACTGGGAACTCTGCTCAATATTTGGCAATGACCTATATGAGGAAAGAATCTAAAAAGAGTGGATATATATATATATATATATGTATGTATGTGTATATACATATATGTGTTTATATATATATATATATATATATAAAACTGACTCATTTTGCTATACACCAGAAAGACAATACTATAAATCAACTGTATGCCAATAAAACTTAAAAGAGAGATCTGTTACACAACACTATGTCCAGAATTAATAATATTGTGCAGCACATTTGCTAAGAGGGCAGATTTCATGTTAAATGTTCTTACCAAGAGAGTCGGTTCCTAGGCAGGTTCATAAGTCTGGAGTCCCTGTGGAGGAGCGAGTGGTCTGGGGCTCTCAAGGAGAAGATAGGAGTCTGGAATTCTCAAGGAGGAGGAAAGACAAACTTTTTTTTTTCTACATTCCTTAGTCTTAGTCAGATATAACTTTTCCCCCCCTTTAAGCCCAGAGTTGATGATTACACAACAAGACAACTCAGCTTAAACTTTGTTTAGAATTATATTAGTACAGATACTACTAGCAGAGACATTACTTTGCTAACAAAGGTCCATCTAGTCAAGGCTATGGTTTTCCAGTAGTCACATATGGATGTGAGAGTTGGACTATAAGGAAAGCTGAGCATTGAAGAATTGATGCTTTTGAACTGCGGTGTTGGAGAAGACTCTTGAGAGTCCCTTGGACCGCAAGGAGATCCAACCAGTCAATTCTAAAAGAAATCAGTCCTGGGTGTTCATTGGAAGGACTGATGTTGAAGCTGAAACTTCAATACTTTGTCCACCTGATGCGAAGAACTAACTCATTTGAAAAGACCCTGATGCTGGGAAAGATTGAAGGCGGGAGGAGAAGGGGGTGACAGAGGATGAGATAGTTGGATGGCATCATTGACTCGATGGACATGGGTTTGGGTGAACTCTGGTAGCTGGTGATGGACAGGGAGGCCTGGCGTGCTGCAATCCATGGGGTCACAAAAAGTCAGACATGACTGTGCGACTGAACTGAACTGAACTGATTAAGCCTGGTCCTGGTCCTGAAGCTAAATCTCTTTTTTTTTTCCAGAGATCACAAATCCAACACTGTTCACTGTAAGCTATCATTACCATGGTAAATAAACACACACACATACATGTTTGAAATTTGCTGCTCCTTAATATTTGTGGGAAAAAGAAAGAGAATCAGATCACATTGCTCAAGGTCCTGGGATGTGGAGAACAAAATCTGGTGCTTTCCACAGAGCGTCTCCATCGCCTACTCTGATTAAGCAACTCTCTGTGAAGTTCGACCTATCTTGCACCATCCCAGTAAGGAAGCTGAGAGTGAAGAAGCTTAAGCGTGTTGGCAGTTTCAAGTACTTGATAAATGGAAGCAGCGACGCCGTAACCCTTATCTTCCATGCCCAGGTCCAGAGCTGTTCCCTCTTTACTGATACCCGTTGAATGGACATGAATTAGTTCATGCTACGGATGTCTTTGTTTGAGAGATTTCTCTGGCATCAGGGAGTGTTTGGCAACAAGCTGACATGCTTTGCAGAATGCAAAGCCGTTCGTTTCCAATGCGTGACTTCTCCCTTCTTTCCTTATTGTAGTGACCCTTTCCATGACTCTTTCAAGATGCATTATTACCATCCCCTGTGTTCAGAGTTTATACTGAAGTGAGTCAAGAGCAGTGAGCAGACTTCTCTGTGTTCTCTGAGAGAGGCGGTGGCATAGCCCAAACTTAATGTACCTTTGTGATCTCACAGTTTCTGGGAGTTCAGAACCAGAGGGATTCTTCTTGCAGAGGTTGGTGAGGCTTCCTCCAGAGGAGCTGGGCTGGGCTGAGACCTCATCTGAAGGACTGACCGGGGAAGAATACACTCCTAAGTTGAGGCGGGTCACTGCAAGATTTTTAAAGACCTCCGTAAGATCTTTTATTAAAAGGCTTTTAAAGACCTCTGTAAGATCTTTTATTAAAAGATTGCTTACTGTTTTAGCATCCCGTTCAGTTCAGTCGCTCAGTCGTGTCTGACCATTTGTGACCCAACGGACTGCAGCACACCAGGCTTCCCTGTCCTTCACCATTTCCTGGAGCTTGCTCAAACCCATGTCCATTGAGTTGGTGATGCCATCCAACATCTCATCCTCTGTCGGCCCCTTCTCCTGCCCTCAGTCTTTCCCAGCATCAGAGTCTTTTCCAGTGAGTCAGTTCTTCTCATCAGGTGGCCAAAGTATTAGAGTTTCAGCTTTAGCATCAGTCCTTCCAATGAGCATTCAGGACTGGTTTAGACTGGCTTGCTGTTATGGGATTCCCTGGTGACTCAAACAGTCCAGAACCTGCCTGTAATGTGACATACCCACGTTTGATCCCTGGATCAGGAAGATCCCCTGGAGAAGGGATTGGCCACCCGCTTCACTATTCTTGCCTGGAGAAATCCAATGGACAGGGAGCCTGGTGGGCTAAATAGTCCATGCGGTCACAAACAATCGGATACAACTCAGCGACTAACACTTTCAGTTTCACTTATTGGCAAACGTGTTGAAACTAATCGTGTCCTTGGTTACGTGTTGAAAAACAGAGCTGAGATTTTAAGTGATGACCAAGCAATGGTACTGCCTTCGTGCTTTTGTTGGAGGGAAGAGTAGATAAACATGAAATAGCAAAGGCGTATCCAAGAATCAAGTTGCACAAGGAAAGGCTGATATTTCCTCAAGGGAAAAAAAAAGCAGGTCTCAATAATAAAGAACAAAAAATGTAGGTCTCTACCTCATCGTACTCTGATAGCTAATTTCTGATAACTTGAGACACACACCGGCAAGATAATAGCACCCTCTGCATTCAGCAGTCACACGCTCCCCTCTGCCGTTGTAGGTTCTGTGGTCTCATTTCTACCCTCCACTAAATATATCAAGGGACTCTGGAACTCCTGGGTGGTGTGAGCGACACACAGACCCTTCCTGTACCATGAGTGTGTCAGTGTGCCCCTTCATTCTGTTTCTTGAGTCAGACTCTGAGCTCATCAGGAGAAATAGGCAGGCCATGCGAACCGATGTAATATCGTTTTCTCCAAACTCAACTTTGGATTTTCCGACTCAAAATTTTGTCAGAGGGTTGAGTGGAGGAAGTGATATTACATCGGTTCACATGGCCTGCTATATTCACTGGAAGGACTGATGTTGAAGCTGAAACTCCAATCCTTTGGCCACCTGATGACTCATTGGAGAAGACCCTGATGCTGGGAAAGACTGAAGGCAGGAGGAGAGGGGGATGGCAGAGGATGAGACGGTTGGATGGCATCACCGACTCAATGGACATGACTTTGAGCCAGCTCTGGGAAATGGTGAAGGTCAGGGAAGCCTGGCGAGCTGCAGCCCATGGGGTCGCAAAGAGTCAGACATGACTGAGCAACTGATCTGAACTGAACTGAACAGAACATACCTGTGCTGAAAAAGACTACAAACATATATTAATATGAACAACAACAGCAAAATCAGCAACAAAGAGTTGTTCAACTCTAGAAAATTGCCTGGTTGTAAAAACCCTTCAACTGTATCTGTCTGTTATTTTTGTAGGTCTTCTTTAAAGAACCATGAAATCAGAACAGTACCTGAGTGGCTAGAAATGGCATAAAATAACAGATAGCCAAGTAAACAAAATTTTAATCAAATCTTTTAGTGTTTGGAAAGGAAAATAAACTGTTAATCATTTAAAGTTTTTTTTTTAAAGCATTTAGATGTAAACTGTTCTCTTCAGAGACCATCCATATTTAATTTTCATGTTTTATAAAAGAGAACCATGTTGTAATTAGTGATACAAACACGGATGAAAACAATTTTCATGTGGAGCAATTCAAATTCATTTGGCTTGCTGATGGTGCATTACAGGCTTATAAACCCCCTTAGTTCTTGGCACAAAGAGGGAATATGGACTTTTCTTAGAGGGGACTTTTTTGGACATAGCTAAAAACTATGAAAATTCTTATAGGCCTTGAGTGAATTCCTACAGGGCGGGTATTATAATGCTTAGAGTAGCAAGATTTGACTCTTTTCCTTAAGTAGTAATATGAAAACAGTTTTCACCAATTAGACTGCCCTTACCAACTTAAATGCATGTACCTAATTGTGGTGTTGGAGAAGACTCTTGAGAGTCCCTTGGACTGCAAGGAGATCCAACCAGTCCATCCTAAAGGAAATCAGTCCTGAAACAACTTTGGAAGGAATGATGCTGAAGCTGAAACTCCAATACTTTGGCCACCTCATGTGAAGAGTTGACTCACTGGAAAAGACTCTGATGCTGGGAGGCAGGAAGAGAAGGGGACGACAGAGGATGAGATGGCTGGATGGCATCACTGACTCGGTGGATGTGAGTCTGAGTGAACTCTAGGAGATGATGATGGACAGGGAGGCCTGGCGTGCTGCTATTTATGGGGTCGCAAAGAGTCGGACACGACTGAGCAACTGATCTGAACTGAACTGAACATACCTGTGCTGAAAAAGACTACAAATATATATTAATATGTAACAAGTCGGACACAATTGAGCAACTAACACACATACCTTGGGGCTTCCCTGGAGGCTCAGAAGGTGAAGAATCCACCTGCAATTTGGAAGACCCAGGTTTGATTCCTGGATTGAGAAGATCCCCTGGAGAAGGGAATGGCCAGCCCACTCGTGTTCTTGCCTGGATAATCCCACAGACAGTGGAGCCTGGTAGGCTACAGTCCATGGGGTCCTGAAAGCTGGACACAACTGAGCTACTGACACACACACATATATTAATATGCAAGTGTCTGTGTGTGGCAGAAACTGGTTAGAGGCAGTGTCTGCTGGTCTTCATGGGAGCACAGTCAGGCCTTGTAGTCAAGAGATGCAGAGAGCTTAGCTTGTAGCACTGATGTTCAAAATCTCTGCTCATGGGCTGCAACATCAGTATTGTTGGGGAGATTGCTCATAAACACTGATCTCCAAGTAACTTGTAAAAGTGGAATCATGTATGTCCTTTTGAAACTGACTTAGCAAAACACCCCCAAGCTTCATGCATATTGTAGCGTGTGTCAGAATCTCCTTGCTTTTTAAGACTGAATAATAGTCCATTGTGGGCTTCCCAGATGGCTCAGTGGTAAAGAAGTTGTCTGCTGGTGTAGGAGACAGGGGTTCAATCCTTGGTTTGGGAAGATCCCCTGGAGGAGGAAATGGCAACCCACTCCAGTATTCTTGCCTGCAGAATCACATGGACAGAGAAGCCTGGTCCACGAGGTTGCAAAGAGTCAGACATGACTTAGGAACTAAAACAGCAACAGTCCATTGTGTTTGTGAATCAAATGTGACTCTCCATTCATCTGTTAATACATACTTGGATTGCTTCCACTTCCGGCTACTGTAAATAATGCTGGTATGAACACGGATATGCAAATATTCTGCTTGGCATTCTTTTAAGAGTATACTCACAAGTGGAATTCCTGGATCACGTAAAATTTTTCACCAACTCTCCACCTTCCCGCCCCCCAGAAAAGCAGAATCTCAGCTCATATGAGACTTGGTCCAAGTTTTTGTTGCAACAAAATCCTTGCCGTGATTCCTGGACACGTGATCATACAAGAAGCTGCGTGCGGAGAAACATGGCAGACATATTTGCATCCAGGGAGAGTCAGTGTTGGTTGGCTTGAGTCCCTGAGCAGTGAACTCTTTGATACAACAACTGGTGTTAATCAGACTCACCGAGACTCCGAGGAAGTCATACCATCACATGACCCATCAGTTCTATACCCGTGTTGGGACCAAGACACTTGGGTTTGGGGTGCTTTATTAGTGACGAATCGAAGCAGAGTTTGGGAGCTCAGAGTCTTAGCCAGTGGCCCACCAGGGAAGCCCCCAGCCATTACATAAATAACTTGTAATTCAAGTTATTAAGCAGTATGTCAGGTTATACTAGTGTGGGTCTAAAACCAGACAGTTACGCACAAACTAAATCCTATTTCCCTTTGCCCTGCTGTGTTTTAGCTGACCTGGTGCTTTGTCTGAGTGCATTTTTATCCTCCTTACCCACCCTGATGCTGGGAAAGACTGAGGTCAGGAGGAGAAGGGGGAGACAGAGGGTGAGACGTTGGATGGGATCACTGACTCAGTGAACGTGAGTTTTGAGCAAACTGCACGATATAGTGATGGACAGGGAAGCCTGGCACATTGCAGTCCGTGGGGTTGCAAAGAGTTGGACACGACTGAGCGACTCAGCAGCAGCAAGAACACACGGCTTCTCCGAGAGAACCGAAGAGAAACACTTGAGTCTTCTGAAAGTTCTGC
Source organism: Madoqua kirkii (assembly GCA_006408675.1). NCBI lineage: Eukaryota > Metazoa > Chordata > Mammalia > Artiodactyla > Bovidae > Madoqua > Madoqua kirkii. Next base: position 36,935 of record SJYC01058731.1, on the reverse strand, counting down.
AACTAGGCACTCACGTGTGTGAGATTTGCAAAGGATGGAGTGTTCATTGCCATGGAAGGAGGCACCCTTTCTGAAAGTCATATGAGGGTTCATCCATAAAGTCTCAAATCACTTCAGCGAGAGACAGTTTAACCTTTCCTAAATTTTTAGGGAGCAGGCAGGAAGCCACATGCTCCAAGTTAGCAGTGTCCATCACTTTTGACCTGGGGAACAACCTGACCTTCTTAAAAATGACTAAGGGCCTCAGTTCAGTTCGGTTCAGTTGTGTCTGACTCTTTGCAAGCATATCAGGCTTCCCTGTCCATCAGTATCTCCCAGAGCTTGCTCAAATTCATTGATTGATTCAGTAATGCCATCCAACCATCTCATCCTCTGTCATCCCCTTCTCCTCCCGCCCTCAATCTTTCCCAGCATCAGGGTCTTTTCCAATGAGTTGGCTCCTTGCATCAGGTGGCCAAAGTATTGGAGCTTCAGCTTCAGCGTCAATCCTTCAGTGAATCAGTCCTTCCAGTGAATATTCAGGACCAGTTTCCCTTAGGATGCACTGGTTGGATCTCCTTGCAGTCTGAGGGACTCTCAGGAATCTTCTCCAACACCACAGTTCTAAAACATCAATTCGTTGGCACTCAGCTTTCTTTATGGTCCAACTGTCACATACATTTAAAAAAATTATTTATTTATTTGGCCGTATTAGGTCTTTCATGATCTGTTGTTGCTGTGTGGACTCCTCTCTAGTTATGGCATACGCGCTTAGTTGCCATGTGGCATGCGGGATCTTAGCTCCCTGACTAGGGATTGAATCTGTGCCCCCTGCAGTGGAAACCTGGATTTCTAACCAGTGGACCACCAGAGACGTCCCTCAGAGAACATTTTTAACACCCATTATATTTATCCATACTTCTGAAAGTACAAATGAAATGAAACAAAAACCCAGACACACTTAAAGTATTGGCTCGCTAGTCTTTTTTTATACTGTCACCTGCCAGGCTCCTCTGTCCATGGGATTCTCCAGGCAAGAGTACAGGAGTGGGTTGCAATTCCCTTCTCCAGGGGATCTTCCCGACCCAGGGACTGAACCTGAGTCTCCTGTACTGCAGGCAGATTCTTTACAATCTGAGCTGTGAGTTCAGTTCAGTCGCTCAGTCGTGTCCGACTCTTTGGGACCCCGTGTACTGCAGCACACCAGGCCTCCTTGTCCATCACCAACTCCCGGATTTCACCCAAACTCACCTCCATCTAGTTGGTGATGCCATTCGACCATCTCATCATCTGCCGTCCCCTTCCTCCTGCCCTCAATCTTTCCCGGCATCAGGGTCTTTCCCAATGAGCTGGCTCTTCTCATCAGGAGGCCAAAAAACTTGAGAGGTCTGCAGTAATGAACTGAATGAAGAGGGCACAGCACATTATTCCATAACGAGTATCATCGTTATTTTCAGGAATTCATGGATCTAGTCAACATATGCTTTTCAGAATCATCCAGTGGTTTCAAAGGGCGAGGGAGAAACGGGAGAGAACAAACTTCGATGTGAAGTGAAGTCACGATTCGTTGCCATCCCCTGCCGTGTGGTGTTTTAAACAGCAACAGAATGATACGGGGTTGAGCTCTAGCAATTAGCTTAATGTCTGTTATTAAAATGGTCGCTGGTTTTCCTCCACTGATGTTTTTACTCTTGGAGAATGACAAGCTCACGGCCCTGTCTGCATGTCTTTATGAAGGACTTGGGATAAGCGGGACTGTTTTAACGCCTTGAATACTGTTGGCAGGACCAGGGGAGGCAGTCAACCCAAGGGGAAAGGAGAGTTTGGAGACCTTGGATGTGGGCTTCCTTGGTGGTTCAGTGGGTCAAAGAACATTCCCGTTGATGCAGAAGACCCAGGAGACCTGGGTTCAATCCCTGGGTTGGGAAGATCCCCTGGAGAAGGGCATGGCAACCCACTCCAGTTTTCTTGCCTGGAGCAATCCCATGGACAGAGGAGCCTGGCGGGCTGTGGTCCACGGGGGTCACAGAGAGCTGGACACAGTTGAGCACACCTACCTCAGATATGGGATGGTGTGCAAGGGTGAACCAGGCCAGAAATATGCCCGCTTCAGAACTCTCACCTGGACAGCTGTTTGCAAATGAGATCTGGAGGGATAGCAGCTGGGTCTGCAAGAATGTTGAAGGAGCGGGAGGTTGGAAAGGGTTGGTGGCACTCAGGACAGTGAGAGAGCTCAGACGTAGGAGTGGGCAGGAAGACTGGAGGGGGACGTCAGGAAGGAAAGGAGAGGGAAAGGAAAGGGGACTGGCAATCAAGGCTGGAAAGGACCAGCAATGAGACAATATGGCAGGATCCGGCAGTGTCCAAAGGAATGAAGAAGTGGACAGGCGTTCAACATGTTAGATCAGTGACATCCTGAACATCCGGGTCCAGCTTCCCTTCTAGGCGTGAACACCTTGAAAGTGACGTGATCTTCATTTTTATTTCATTATTTCTTTGATGTGGACCATTTTTTACTGAACTTGATACAACATCATCCCTGTTTTGTCTTTGTCTTACTCTTTGGCTGCAAGACACGTGGGAGCTTTGCTTGCCAGCTGGGGATCAAACCCGCAACTCCCTCTTAACCACTAGACCGTCAGGGAAGTCCTCAGTTCAGTTCAGTCGCTCAGTCGTGTCTGACTCTTTGCGACCCCATGAACCGCAGCACACCAGGCCTCCCTGTCCATCAGCAACTTCCGGAGTTGATGCAAACCCACGTCTATTGAGTCTGTGATGCCGTCCAACCAGCTCATCCTCTGTCGTCCCCTTCTCCTCCTGCCCTCAATCTTTCCCAGCATCAAGGTCTTTTCCAATGAGTCAGATCTTCACATCAGGTGGCCAAAGTGTTAGAGTTTCAGCTTCAGCGTCACTCCTTCCAATTAGTATTCAGGACTCATCTCCTTTAGAATGGACTGGCTGGATCTCCTTGCAGTTCAAGGGACTCTCAAGAGTCTTCTCCAACACCACAGTTCAAAAGCATCAATAGGGATCTTTCTTTTGAAGGCTGTATGAACATCTGTTAACTGCTGATAAATAAAGCATAAATAAATCAGGTATTAAAGTTCTGTTTTCCTGTGTTAAATGAATGCAGGGTAAATGTGGAAAGCTTTACATGTCAGATAACTAAAAGAGGAAGCATCATTGTAAAAAACAACTGCTACGTCACGTCTATTTTTCACCCCACAATATTTGCAAGCCCATATGGGCGTCCGGTCATACTTAGAATTGAATGTAGTACTTACTACAATATTTACATTTTCTGACTTTGTATGTGCTCTTTATCTTCGTGTATATAACCCATTGAGTTGTGATTTATTTCATTGTGAACCAACGGGCAACATTTACATTACTGGCCTTTTTTATCAGCCTCACTTTGTTTTACTTTCACAGATGAGCTGGAAATACAGATGACACTCCACAACCATTTTCCTTCAAGGCTGTGCATTAGTTTTGAATTATCTTATGGCATTTGTTGTGGAGGAAAAAAAATAAACCTTGAGGATAATCTGCTTTTTTCTTTCCATTTTTTAAGATTATGTGTGTTTCCTGCGTGAATGCATACAGACGATTCTTGCCTTTTCCATGAAATTCTTGGTAAGCCTTCTTAAGCCACCAAATTCAATTATTTAATCAGCTGAAATGGCTGATTCATGTGAACGTATGGCAAAAACTACCACAATATTGTAAAGTAATTAGCCTCCTATTAAAATAAATTTTAAAATTTATAAAAGTTATTTTGTCAGCTTAGGAAAATGTCTTCTATGATGCATTCAATATTTTCCTGTCTTCCCTTGGTCTTTATTTTCCTAAGTGTCAACTGCATTATTTGGAGTTTAACGTGATGGTTCTAGAGCGCTCTTTAGTCTAAAGAAACCTACCAAATTCCTTTCACTTCACTTAAAAAAAACTTGATCTCATTTCTTTGCTTTCACATGAACCATCTCAAACGTCTTCCATATCTCTTAGTCGATTTCTCTTAACTTTCCCTCTCTCTTTTTATCTATTCCAAAGCAGATCTTCATGTTGGTGGAGCATTTTTGAATTTTGCAAAATCTCTCTCTACCTCCTTGTGCTATTCCACCATCCCAGCCTACCCTTTTCTTGCTTGTTGCCTCGTAAGCAACCCGATTCTGTATTTAACATGTCAGAGCAGTCTGTCGACAACAGTCTCTCTTTGTGGCTCCAGTCCACGCCGGAAGACAGCTTGCCCACGTTCCTCTGCAAACTGCAACCTTTGCGTCACACAGCAGAGTTTCATGTTAACCCTCGTGTTATCCTGTGAATCCAAGCGTCGACTCCTTCACCCATTTCTCTCTCCAGGTTCACCTTCTGGAGTCCTCTCTTCACACTTCAGGTGTTTTAACTACTTACACTTAGAAAACACATCGGTCATTTACGAGAGCATCTTCCCCCCCAACAGGAAGACTTCACAAAAAGTGGCAGGATCTTCCCTACTCGTACCTCCTTCACATCCAGCCAACTCTTACTAGTTGGCTCAAGAAACCTTGTTAAACCCACAAATGAAGGAACACGTGGCCAAGGGCAGAACTCTCACTGACATTAAGTTACCGGGCGCTAGTCAGGATTCTAAAACCCACAACCAATGGAGGCTTTCCTGGCGTCTCAGCGGTAACGAATCCGCCTGCAATGCAGGACATGATTTGGAGACGTGGGTTTGAGCTCTGGGTCACGAAGCCCCTGGAGAGGAAAATGCAACCCACTCCGGTATTCTTGCCTGGAGAATCCCGTGCACAGAGGAGCCTGGCGGGCTGCAGTCCTCGGGGGCTGCAAAGTGTTGGACACAACTGAGCAAATGATGTACACAGTCAATAAAGAGGGTAATTCAACTGGGACCACCCAACTAGGAAGCAATGAAACCAACACATGATCTCAGGGCCTCTCGGAAGCTTTTCCAAATGCATCACAGTAGTAGCTCCCTAAGGATTATGAGGCTTCCATGGCCACTCAGGGTAAAGAATCCACCTGCCACTGCAGGAGACTGAACGCGGGTTCAACCCCTGGTCTGGGGAGATAGCATGTGCTTTAATCAGCTGAGCCCGTGCACTGTAAGCCCTGAGCCTCTGCTCTTGAGCCCATGAGATGGAACTACTGAGCCCACCGGCCACAGCTACCGAAGCCTGTGTGCCCTAGGGCCCCATGCTCCACCAGGAAGAGCAGCCAGACAGAGCCAGTGGGTTGCCAATTCCTTCTCCAGGGGATCTTCCCAACCCAGGGATCGAACCCTCATCTCTTATCTCTCCTGCCTTGCAGGCAGATTGTTTTTACTGCTGAGTCACCAGGAAAGCTGTATACACACACACACACACACACACACACACACACACACACACATGAGCACACAACGTACACACACAAGACTATCATTCATGACCAAGAAGAAATACTTCCATTTGAGACTACGTGGATGGATGTTCAGGGCAATAGGCTAAGTGAAATAGATTGGAAGGACAAAAACATCTACAGTGGATGAAGGGGGCTAATAGTACACAGTTTCTGTCATAAAATAAGCCACTCCTTCTGAGAGAAAATATCCACAAGTGATGGGAGCAACAAGGGCTTCATTTCCAGATATATACGAGCATCTCATCCAACTCAACAACGAGAACAGGAAAAGATAGGATGCAGTCGAAAAAAGGGCAGAAGAAGATATGAACAGATGGTCAACAGAGACATGTGAATATGCTCGGATGTTGCAAATTATTAGAGAAAGGCGAATCAAAGCTACAGTGTGGCATTAACTCTCAGTGGGGAAAATGGCCAACCTCAGAAAGCCTAGAAGTAACAAATGCTGGAGAGGGTGTGGAGAAAAGAGAACCCTCCTGCACTGTCGGTGGGAATGCAAACTAGTACAGCCACGGTGGAGAAGAGCACAGAGGGCCCTTAAAAGACTAAGAAGGGATCTACCCTATGATCCAGCAGGGGCTTCCCAAGCGGTACTAAGGTGAAGAATCTGCCTGCCAATGCCGGAGACACCGGAGACGTGGGTTTGATCCCTGTGTGGGGAAGATCCCCTGGAGGAGAGAATGGCAACCCACTCCAGCATTCTTGCTGGAGAATCGTACGGACAGAGGAGCCTGGTGGGCTACAGTCCATGGGGTTGCAAAGAATCGGACACGACTGAGGCCACTGAGTGTGCACACACGTGATTCAGCAAGCCCACTCCTGAACAGATTGCCTGAAAAAATTAGAATTCACAAAGAGAAGATTATGATCACAGCAGGGCTATGCACAGCTGCCAAGACACCAAGATGCGGAAGCAATCTAAATGTCTATCCACAGAGAAATGAATAAAGAAAAAGATGTGGTATCTGTACACACGGTATACATATACAATGGAATACTACTCACCCGTAAAAAAGGAACGAAATGTCATTTGTAGCAACATTGCTGGACCTAGAGATGACCTTAGCAGGAGCTAAGTAAGTCAGACAAAGACAAACACCATTTGGGATCAGTTACACGTAGAATCTAAAATAGGACACAAATGAACTTTTCTGTGACATAGACAGAGGCCACACCCAATCATTTTTTTATGACTGGTAAAGAGTCAGATGGAGAAGGCCCCATGGGCAGAGGAGCCTGGTGGGCTGCAGTCCATGGGGTCGCGAAGAGTCGGACACGACTGAGCGACTTCCCTTTCACTTTTCACTTTCATACATTGGAGAAGGAAATGGCAACCCTCTCCAGTGTTCTTGCCTGGAGAATCCCAGGGACGGAGGAGCCTGGTGGGCTGCCGTCTCTGGGGTCACGCAGAGTCGGACACGACTGAAGTGACTTAGCAGCAGCAAAGAGTCATTGATTTCTGTAGGCAGCTGTGTTTCAGCCAAAGGATAAAGAAAACAGAAGAGCTTTCAAAGATTCCCTGCAGTGTGACATCCTTAACGTGACGCCTGCCATCAGATCTTAAATTCATCAGAGAAGAAGTATCGTATGCTGGGGATCTGGAGACATCTAACCACATCTAAAATATAACACGGCGAACTCATCTACAAACCGGAAAACAGACACAGAGAACTGACCTGTGGTTGTTGCCGAGCAGGTGAGAGACAGGAGACTGAATAATCGGGAGTTGGGGGTCCGGAGGTGCAAATAATTATGCACGGTATGGATACACAACTGTACAGTTCAGGGAACCATATTTAATCTCCTGGGATAAATCACAATGGAAAAGAAGATTAAAAATTATATTTATTGCAACTATATATATATTTATATACATATATATATATGAGTCAGTTTGCTACAGGACAGATTTAAAATAACATTGTAAATCCAGTATCCTTCAATTAAACAAAATTTAAAACATTACGAAAATTAAAACCTAGTCCTGGAGATGAACTGTATACAGCCTGGAGGGGATCGTTAACAAGATAATTCTGTATCTGAAAGTTGCTAAGACAGTAAGATCATAAAACTTCACAAGAAAAAGAAAATCTCTAACTATGTGAGCTGGCGGATGGTCACTGGATCTCCTGTAGTCACAGTGTCAGGATACATGTGCTTAGTTGTTCAGGAGGGTCTGACTCTTTGCGACCCCAAGGACTGTAGCCCACTGGGCTCCTCTGTCCGTGAGGATTCTCCAGGCTAGTATATTGGCATGGGTTGCCATGCCCTCCTCCAGGGGAATCTTCCCAACCTGGGGATCTAACCAGGTCTCTGACAATGCAGGCAGATTCTTTACCTTCTGAGCCACCAGGGAAGCCTGTCACAATAAATACACATATCAGATCATCATGAGACCTTCCTCGGTGGGCTGGGGCAAAAAGTCTGCACTCACAATGCAGCGGCCTGGGTTCAATCCCGGCTCTGGGAATTAGTTTTTGCATGCCACAGCTAAGACGTGGTGGCTAGAAATTTGTTGTCCAGTCACTCCGTTGTGTCCAACTCTTTGCGACCCCAGGGACTCCGGTATTTCAAGCCTCCCTGTCTTTCACCAGCTCTGGGAGTTTGCTCAAACTCACGTCCACTGAGTCGATATGCCATCCAACCATCTCATCCTCTGTCCTCCCCTTCTCCTCCTGCCCTCATTTTTTCACAGCATCAGGGTAAATACAAAAGAGAAATCCTTAAAAAAAATTATGTTGTCCATCCCATACGGATACGATGTGGTGATTATTCCTTGAATTGAAAACAATAAAAACGAATAGAATATGTTGATGATACCTTGAGCTGAAATGAAAGAAGAAATACACCCTCTCACATTTTAATCCTGAACATCTGGCTTCCAGAATTATGAGAAAATGAGTATCTGTTCTTTAAACTGAAAAATAAAACAAGAGCAAGGTCTCTTCCATCTAAAGCTTTGGTCCATCTTGCTTTCCCACACGTGTCCCTCAAGACCAGCTCTGTTCTCAGAGATTTATCATCCCTCACAAGACACATTCCCTCTTATCCTAGGGGGATGTTCCTTAAAAGTGCGTATACAGGCACAGCACGCTACCAATGTAGTTTAAGCTCTCCAAAGGCAGGGAAAGCAAGTCGTGATCCTCAGTCTGTTTACACACTGCCAAGAGCGTTATCTCAGTGCATTCCAAGCAAGAAGGATTCAGCGTTTCTCTTGCAGCCATTAATTATTGAACATCCCCTCTGAGGGAGGAAGATCTTCAGTGAGGTAGGAGCTATAAAAGTCTGATGTCTGCAGACAGGGTATCAACGCAGCCCCGCCTCATCACGGAGAAGAAGGTCCGGTTTCAAATCCAATTAGCATCAGAAAAGTACCTGATGCGGCTTCTAAGAATAGGATCAAATCACATCAGCATTTCTGAACCGAGTTGCAGGGCGGGGCGGGGAAAGAAGACGCTTCTACTTGTGAGCTCGTTGGGGGTGAATCGGAAGCTTCTCAAACACGGTCCATTTCAACCTTTAAGAACGACCTCTTTGGCTCAGCGGTAAAGAATCCACCTGCCAATGCAGGAGACACGAGTTTGATCCCTGGTCCGGGAAGATGCCACGTGCCTTGGCGCAGCTAAGCTCATGGGCCTCAGCGATTAAGCCCGTGTTCTAGGTGTCCAGAAGCCACGACTGCTGAAGCCCAGGGGCACTGGTACTCGTGCCCTGCAGCAAGAGGCATCATCTCACTAGGAAGCAAGCTTCCACAATAAGAGCAGCACGCCCCCCCAGCCACCAACCACCCCCAACTCCCCAAACCCCCAACCCTCAGCTCGCAGCAACTAGAGTGGGGCCCCTGTAGCAGTGAAGACCCAGAAGTGCCAAAGAATAAAAAGAGAGAAAATTATCACAAGGTAATAATTTGTAAGAGTTTCCTGCATAGCTCAATTGGTAATGAATCTGCCTGCGATGCAGGAGACCTGGCTTCGATCCCTGGGTGGGGAAGATCCCCCGGAGAAGGGAATGGCTACGCACTCCAGGATTCTGGCCTTGGAGAGTCCCCATGGACGGAAGAGCCTCGCGTGCATCCAAGAGTCAGACACGACTTAGAGACGAAACCAGCCATATTTTGTAAAGAAGATGTGCCGTTTTTTAAAAGAATGAAATTGAACAATGGAGAGGTCACCCAGTTGCTGAGAACCTTTGCTCTGAGTTACTGGGTGCTGTCTGAATTAGTTCAGATGGGAGCCCAGATGTTGCACCTCCTTGCAAAGCGGGGTTGCCCTTTGTAAAGGACTTTTCCTTGATTCTGACCTCTGTGCTTGCCTTACAGTCTCTCCCTTCTGGAGTTACCGCATCCCTCCAGGCTGTGACTTGTCTGAGAGCATCTACCCTCAGAAGACAAATAAAATGCCACTCTCCCTGTCTCCCTTCATTACAGAGGAGAACATTGCTGGTGACTTCAGTCTCTCTCTCTCTACACACACACACACACACACACATACACACTGATATGGGTTTCCTTGGTGGTCTAGTGGCTAAAACTCTGCACATCCAATGCAGAAGCTGAGGTTCAATCCCCTGATCAGGGAACTGGATCTCACACACCACAGCTAAAGATCTTGTGTGTTGCAAAAAAACCTGAGCATAGTTAAATTAAATATAAATATAAATAATTATGTATATATATCTCCATGAAAATTCTTTCCTTAACAGCAGTTCTGTGCTGCAAAATTGTTACTAATAATTAGTGCTATTGCTGGTGACTTCAGTCTCTCTCTCTCTACACACACACACACACACACACACACACACACACACACATACACACTGATATGGGTTTCCTTGGTGGTCTAGTGGCTAAAACTCTGCATATCCAATGCAGAAGCTGAGGTTCAATCCTCTGATCAGGAAACTGGATCTCACAAGCCACAGCTAAAGATCTTGTGTGCTGCAACAAAACCTGGGCATAGTCAAATTAAATGAAAATTCTTTCCTTAACAGCAGTTCTGTGCTGCAAAATTGTTGCTAATAATTAGTGTTATTAGCTTTGAATCATTAATCTATAAATAGTCTACTGAGCTGAAGACCTTCTCCACTTAGTTCTTTGCTGACCTATGGGCAAAACTCTTTTGCTAGATACGACCCCTAGAATGTGAGGAGGAGGAGACATTTACCGAGAGACGCCAGACGATTTAGGATGCAGAAAATCCAAGCAGAGCACCCCACAACTTCTTTCCTTGGTGATCATGTAGCCAGCAGATGCTTTCCCAGCATAATCATCTAGTAAACAGAGTCACTGTCTTGCTCTACATTTTTTTTTTCTTTTTAAAACGCACGCGTTTGACACCGTCTAGAGAATGATGCTTTCCAAAACAGTCACTGGAAGTTGCAGGGGTGAGGAAACAGACAAGGTCATCTGAGTTATCTTTCCTGTCACTCTGCTCGGAGATTCGTTCCAATAAAAAGGGGGCCTAAGCTCCCAGAGGTCTGGCCCGTGCCCGGAATCCAGACTTTTGAAAGCATTTTTTTTAATGAGTCCTTGAGTTTACGCAAAATGCCTTTGCTCATATGGGTTTGGTTGACAAGCATTTAAGTTTCTGGCCCAAGGTGGTTGAGGAAAAGACACGTTCACTGTACCCTCCTTCCTTAAAATTTGCCATAAAGACATGAAATGATGAGAAGCTAAAGGGAAGAAGTAACCTCTAGCTTGAACAGAGGAAACTTTCCATAAACCATGGTTGGTGGACTGAACGTGGAACCTGGGTTTACAAAGAAATGACAGACCCCCACTTGTCCTGGGAGAAGGAAGCGTAGCAAAGGTGAGGAGATTCTCCAGGGTCATAATGCTGGCAAGGGGTGCGGTCACAGAGCTTGACGCCAGCAAGTGGGTGCGGAGAACGGAGTGGAAGATAAACCCGTGAAGAGACGAAAGCCACAAAGCTGACTCACGCAGGCAGACACGGTCAAGATTCTTTCCCGTGCCGCAAGGACCAGCAACTCTGATTTTTTCCTCTCTTTCTGCAGCTTCACCAGTTTCCCTGCTGTTACATGTCTCCCTCGCTGTCCTGAGCCGCTGAGAGACCACGATTTATTTCTTGCCTTTCACGATGGCTAAGAATAGTAATGCTTGATGTTGCTGTAGGATTGCTATCGAACGGAACACGTGGGAGCATGAAGTAGAATGTGTGCCCTGACGAAAGAGGAGGTGAAGTCATTATTGTCGGACAGGTTAGTTTTATAGCAGAAACTTCAGAGAATCAACTGGAAAATTTTTTTTTAAGTGATAGTAAGACAACAAAAGAACATGGGTATTTATGAAATTAGCACAGAAATTCAGTATTTCCCCCGTATATGACTAATAATACGTTAGAGAATAAACTGACGGGAAGGTAGTGAATTGAAGGGAAGTTGCTCAGTCATGTCTGACTGTTTGCAACCCCGTGGATGAAGTATCCTGCACCAGGCTCCTGTCCCTGGGATTCTCCAGGCAAGAACACCGGAGTGGGTTGCCATTTCCTTCTCCAATGCATGAAAGTGAAATGTGAAAGTCAAGTTGCTCAGTTGTGTCCAACTCTTAGTGACCCCGTGGAGTGCAGCCTTCCAGGCTCCTCCATCCATGGGATTTTCCAGGCAGGAGTGCTGGAGTGGGGTGCCATCGCCTTCTCCAAAGGTAACTCATTACCAAATAACTAAATAGTAAAGCCCCTCAAAATTAACTTAAAGAGCCATGTACAATATAGAGAGAGGAAGGTGCTGAAATGTTATTGACATAAATAAGAATTAAATAAGTGGAAAAAGCCTGTTATTTCTTCCCAAGAAGAAGACTCAGGATTATAACGAGGTCCATCACCCTAAATTAATTTGTAAATTGAAGGTGATCTCAATGTAAAGGTCGATAGCATTTCTTTGAAACAAGGAAAGCTGCGTCTCAGATTAATGAGGAAGGGCCAGCCCCTCCAGACATTCAGGCGTCTGATAAAGCTACTTTTATCAGAGCCACTTGACGCTGGCACCAGAGTATACACAGAGAGCGAGAGATTGGACAGAGGGCATAAGCAGACAGACGTACAGACAGGAACTGAATACACAACAAAGAGAACATCCTGAATCAGTGAGGAAGAGACGGTGCGCTTATCAAGCAATTGTGAAATAAAGATATGGTCATCAAGGGAAGATATATATGTGAATATGTACATACATATATGTGAGTGTGTGTATATATGTATATATATATAACCATATTTGTTACTGTATATGATAACTGATGCTTTTCAACTGTGGCATTGGAGAAGACTCTGGAGAGTCCCTTGGACTGCAAGGAGATCCAACCAGTCCATCCTAAAGGAGATCAGTCCTGAGTGTTCATTGGAAGGACTGATGCTGAAGCTGAAACTCCAATCCTTTGGCCACCTGATGGGAAGAGCTGACTCATTGGAAAAGACTCTGATGCTGGGAGGGATTGGGGACTGGAGGAGAAGGGGATGACAGAGCATGAGATGGCTGGATGGCATCACCGACTTGATGGATGTGAGTTTGAGCAAGCTCTGGGAGTTGGCCAAGGACAGGGAGGTCTGGCGTGCTGCAGTCCATGGGGTTGCAAAGAGTCGGATACGACTGAGCGACTGAACTGAACTGAACTGATGATTAATATATGGAGGCTTTAGGCATGGGCTTCCCTGGTGGCTCAGATAGCAAAGAACCTACCTGCAATGAGGAGACCCAGGTTTGATCCCGGAGTCAGGAAGATCCCCTGGAGGCAACACATTTCAGTGTTCTTGCCTGGGAAATCCCATGGACAGAAGAGTCTGGTGGGATACAGTCCATGGAGTGGCTAACTCTATACTATATAAAGACAGACTCTATACTAACCAGAGCTGATGGCTCAGACGGTAAAGAATCTGCCTGCGATGCCAGAGACTCAGGTTTGATCCAGGTTCAAGAAGGAAATGGCAACCCACTCCAGGATTCTGGCCTGGAGAATCCCATGGACAGAGGACCCTGGCAGGCTACAGTTCATGAGGTCACAGAGAGTGGGACACGACTGAGCGACTAACATATACTAAATAATATCTGTGTATGTTCAGATAGATGGTAGATGACATATATTTAAATTTCCATTTATTTACCTCTGGCTTATATGTTTCTTATACACATTTAAATAGCAGGGTGGAAATTCTATAATAGAAGGGAGGAGGGCTCGTTTTACAAGCACCGGGCTGAAATGGAGACGGCTTTCAAATCAAGGCAGAAACCTAGGCACCGTATTGACTTATTGATTTGGCCATCCCAGATTTACAATATGTGCCCTCCAAAATGAATATAAGGGGAATTAAATGAGAAATTTTAACAAGATGCATCTCTCAGCCTAGTCATCGCGGATTAAAGGCTGAGGATGGTTCTGTTATTTTGTTTTTTTAGAGTCATCGAAAGCCCTCAGCACAGCAGGCTGAATAAACAATCACTCCCTACACACAAGATCATCAGTTCATCATGTGACTCAACTCCATACTCCCAAACAGGAAATTTTCTCTCTACATCCAAGCAGGAAAGCAATTGATTCACTTTTCCCCCCAAAAGTAAAAGAGGCTAACATTTCCTAGATTTGCCCTCTGTCTCAGCTTAATATAAACTTCATGCTGCCGCTGCTGCTAAGTCGCTTCAGTCGTGTCCGACTCTGTGCGACCCCATAGACAGCAGCCTACCAGACTCCCCCGTCCCTGGGATTCTCCAGGCAAGAACACTGGAGTGGGTTGCCATGCCCTTCTCCAATGCAAGAAAGTGAAGAGTGAAAGTGAAGTCCCTCAGTTGTTTCCAACCCTCAGCGGCCCCATGGACTGCAGCCCACCAGGCTCCTCCGTCCATGGGATTTTCCAGGTAGGAGTACTGCAGTGGGGTGCCATTGCCTTCTCCAAAACTTCATGCTAGAAGAGGAAAAATTAAACACTGAGAATGGAATCAACCATAAAAAGTGAGGCAAGAGCCTCTGACTTCCATTACGTTTTTGTCTGAGTGTTCTTTTTTTTTTTTTTTTTAATAACATCTTTACTGAGATATTTACACTCAGTCGTGTCCAAGTCTTGCCAACCCATGGACGACAGAGTCCATGGAATTTTCCAGGCCCGAGCACTTGAGTGGGTAGCCTTTCCCTTCACCAGGGGATCTTCCCCATCCAAGGATAGAACCCAGGTTTCCCACATGGCAGGCAGATTCCTTACCAGCTGAGCCGCAAGGGAAGCCCATTGAGATATAATTATTGAGAGATAATCCGCATGCCGCACAAGTCACCCATTGCAAGCACAAATCAGTGATTGCTAGCACATCAGAAGAATTGCTCAATCATCACAAGAAATCAAGAGATTTTAGAATACGTTCAACATCTTCAGAGGAACACCTATATAACCTCTGGCTGGAATTCCTCATTATCCCTCTCCCCAGCCCTAGGCAATCACACACACGCTGAACGTGTCTATGGATTTCCATATTCTAGACATTTCCTATCAGTAGAATCCCACCATATGTGGTCTTTGGTGACCAGCTCCTTCATTTAGCATAATGTTCTGATGAATCACCCAGAGTAGCGTGAGGTAATTCTTCATTTCTTTTTACGGCTGAATACCATTCCACTGCCTGTGAAGACCACAGGCTTTGCAGCTGGCACTGATGGGAGTGGGGTGCCACTGCCTTCTCCAATGGTAAAGAACACGCCTGCTAATGCAGGAGACGTGGGTTTGATCCCTGGGTGGGGAAGATCCCCTGGAGGAGGAAATGGCAGCCCACTCCAGTATTCTTGCCTGGAGAATCCCATGGACAGAGGAGCCTGGTGGTCTACAGTCCATGGGGTCGCAAAGAGTTGGAGAAGACTGAACGACTCAGCAGAGATCACACTTGTTGACCTATTTGTCTACTGATGGACACAGAAGTCCTCCAGCTTTGCTCTTCTTTTTCCAAGAATGTTTTATCTATCCTGGCTCCTTACAATTCCAGATGAATTTTAGAATCAAGCTTTCCTTTCCTGAAATGGGCCATTGGGATTTTGACGGAGGTTTTTCAATGAATCTGCAGGTCACTTTGGTGAGTAGTATTTATGCCAACAACATGAAATCTTCTAAATAATGAACACGGGTGTCTTTCCACCTACTGGGGTCTTCTTCGCCTTCCATCACCAATGTTTCGTAGTTTTCAGGTTGTAAGATGTATATTTTCCATTGTAACTTGTTCCTGGGCACTTCATTATTTTTGATGATACAATAAATGGGAATTGTTTTCTTAAGTTTATCTTTTGCTGCAAATGTATAGAAATTTGATTGAGTTTTTTATGTTGATTTAATACCCTTAGGATTTTCTATATACGAGATCATGACATCTGAAAAAAAAAATCACCTTTTACTTCTTTCTTTCATAGCCTGCCTGCCTGCCTTCATTTTATTTTCTGCCTTAATTCTGCCCAGGCTGAAATGTTCAGTACAATTTTAAATACAACCAGCAAAAACACCTGACATATTTCTGACCCTGAGGGGAAGAATCCAGAATTTTGCCATTAAGTGAAATGTTACCTCTTGTGTTTTTGTAAATGTCCTGCAGAGAATTTTCTATACATGTAGGAAGAATATTAAATTTGAGTTAATGGCTCATGTTCAAATTTTGACATATACACAACCAGTCATTCTTACAAAATATAGCCACTGTGCTATTTAACAAGTGATCTTAAATTTGCATTAATAAAGTGCAAAAAAATTCCCAAAGAGCATTAGTAGAATTTGATATGCACCAAAATTCAAATTGCATATTAATACGTTCTCCAAACAAACAAAAAAAAAGCTATAAAAGATAAAAACAGACATAAGATATATCCCATCTATTCAAATACAAATTCTAATCATGATATGTGTTAGCATTAGCAATGCTAAAAATATAATTGGTCATCTTTAAAATTACTGAAAATAGGTTAGAAATGTATTTTAAAAATATACTAAGTAGCTTAATTCACTTGTCAGGTCAGTTTGAAAATAACAATGTCATCTTGGTCATATAAAGCACTTGCTTTCATAACCTTTGCCTCATTTTAGCTTTCAATTTAAAAAATTTTAGGTTTAATTTCAGACTTCTGATTTAGTTAGATCTATAAGTGGATATTAGATTAGGACTCAATATTAGTTTCTAGAAGACCCAAGACAATTTTTTTTTTTGGCCAATGTCTCCATATCCCAAAGAAAGCATGAATATCACCAGGACTTGCAAAGGAGGAACCAGAGGTGATTTGAAATGCATTTTGTAAATTCTCCACTCCTCACCTACATCAAGTATATTAAAAAGTTGGCACAGAAACGTCCAAGTTTGAGGTGTTGGAGGGGGAGGGAGAGATTTTGATGGAAAGCAAATTTGAAGTTTTTTTTTTTTTAAGTTTATTTTTTTCAAGCGCAATCGATTTGCAACGCTGTGTGAATATCTGCTGTATAGCCAAGTGAGTCGGTTACAGACATATATGCAATCTTTTCCATGCTTTTTTCCATTGACGGCTTATCACAGGATCCTGAATATCGCTCTCTGCATGCTCCATTAGAACTGTGTTGTGGATCCATCCTGTACAGGGCAGCTGGCATCTGCTAGTCCCAAACTCCCACGCGGTCCATCCCTCATGGCAACCACAAGCCTGTTCTTTCCGTCTCTGTGAACTCTCAGTTATGAGACGAGAATAATGCATTACCCTTAGGATTTTCTATATACGAGATCATGACATCTGAAAAAAAAAAATCACCTTTTACTTCTTTCTTTCATAGCCTGCCTGCCTGCCTTCATTTTATTTTCTGCCTTAATTCTGCCCAGGCTGAAATGTTCAGTACAATTTTAAATACAACCAGCAAAAACACCTGACATATTTCTGACCCTGAGGGGAAGAATCCAGAATTTTGCCATTAAGTGAAATGTTACCTCTTGTGTTTTTGTAAATGTCCTGCAGAGAATTTTCTATACATGTAGGAAGAATATTAAATTTGAGTTAATGGCTCATGTTCAAATTTTGACATATACACAACCAGTCATTCTTACAAAATATAGCCACTGTGCTATTTAACAAGTGATCTTAAATTTGCATTAATAAAGTGCAAAAAAATTCCCAAAGAGCATTAGTAGAATTTGATATGCACCAAAATTCAAATTGCATATTAATACGTTCTCGAAACAAACAAAAAAAAATCTATAAAAGATAAAAACAGACATAAGATATATCCCATCTATTCAAATACAAATTCTAATCATGATATGTGTTAGCATTAGCAATGCTAAAAATATAATTGGTCATCTTTAAAATTACTGAAAATAGGTTAGAAATGTATTTTAAAAATATACTAAGTAGCTTAATTCACTTGTCAGGTCAGTTTGAAAATAACAATGTCATCTTGGTCATATAAAGCACTTGCTTTCATAACCTTTGCCTCATTTTAGCTTTCAATTTAAAAAATTTTAGGTTTAATTTCAGACTTCTGATTTAGTTAGATCTATAAGTGGATATTAGATTAGGACTCAATATTAGTTTCTAGAAGACCCAAGACAATTTTTTTTTTTGGCCAATGTCTCCATATCCCAAAGAAAGCATGAATATCACCAGGACTTGCAAAGGAGGAACCAGAGGTGATTTGAAATGCATTTTGTAAATTCTCCACTCCTCACCTACATCAAGTATATTAAAAAGTTGGCACAGAAACGTCCAAGTTTGAGGTGTTGGAGGGGGAGGGAGAGATTTTGATGGAAAGCAAATTTGAAGTTTTTTTTTTTTTAAGTTTATTTTTTTCAAGCGCAATCGATTTGCAACGCTGTGTGAATATCTGCTGTATAGCCAAGTGAGTCGGTTACAGACATATATGCAATCTTTTCCATGCTTTTTTCCATTGACGGCTTATCACAGGATCCTGAATATCGCTCTCTGCATGCTCCATTAGAACTGTGTTGTGGATCCATCCTGTACAGGGCAGCTGGCATCTGCTAGTCCCAAACTCCCACGCGGTCCATCCCTCATGGCAACCACAAGCCTGTTCTTTCCGTCTCTGTGAACTCTCAGTTATGAGACGAGAATAATGCATTTTCATCTGAGCAATGAGGAGACTGTATCGTTGACATCTATCACTCCATGTGAGGACATTGTTTTAGTGGCGACGTCTGTCCTAGGAATTAAGTTTCACCATTCCATCCCCCAATTCTCATCTCTTTAATGCTTCCTCACTTGACCTGATGTGGGCATAATAGCTCATCAACCTCAGCGCCACCTGAAGTTTTCATCGGCCAGCAAAAACTGCATCTCAAAAGGGCACTCAATGAAAAATAAAAGCCACCTTTAAAAATATGACTCTGGGCCATTGGCACTAATGAATGTGAATTTATTTTTTGCTATTCAGGTGCTTCACTGCGGGGGGAGTTAAGGGATTTGGGATGCTGGTTCAAAACTTTTCAAAATTCGTATTTCAGGTTAAAAAGAAATGCTCAAATTTCCAGGGTGAGATTCTCTTTTCTGTATAGTTGGAAACCAACAATCCATAATTAAATCAATTTAAAAATGTTTAAAGAGAAAAAGTCATCATCTCGAAGGAGAATTCAGGACATTGTTCTGTGTCTTTACTTTCAAGGTAACTAGATCATATTCCAAAATTCTAAGATACTAAACAAAGAAAGGGGAGACAGAGGGCATAGAGAAAATTCTTCTTTTCTGAGAATTAAAAAAAAAAGAAAGGGGAGACAGAGAGATAGAGAGAATTCCTTTTTTTTTTTTTTTCTGAGACTTTTCCTAGGCATGAAAAGAAACACATTTGAGTCAGTTCTAGTGAGATGGGTGAACCAATAGTCTGTTAGACAGAGTGAAATAGGTTGGAAGGAGAAAAACACATATCGCATATTAACCCAATATATAGGGACTCTATAAAGGTGGTGCTGATGAACCCACTTGCAGTCATAAGGGAGCTGCAGACACAGAGAACAGACTTGTGGGCACAGTGGGGGAAGGAGAGGGTGGGGGGGAATAGAGACAGTGGTATTGAAATATATATATATATGTATTTATTTATTACCATATCTTAGACAGACAGCTAGCGGGAATTTGCTATATGACTCAGGACGTCCAAACCTGGTCCTCTGTGGCAGCCTAGACGGGTGGGATGGGGCGGGAGGAAGGTTTAAGGAGGAGCGGACATACGTGTCCTTCATGCTGGTATTGCTCAGGAAGCACCACGGTATGGCAAGTATCCTGCGTTAAAAATGAACACAAAGAAGGAAGTCCATGAGTTGCCAGGAGCTATAAAGGGAAAAGGATCCATCTGGTCACTACACCGACTTACAAAAAATGGACTGTTTTTTCCATCCATGGTGGAAGGACTTTCAGCTTGAGGTCTAGGAAGCGATTTTTGCAACTGACGCAGCATGAACGTAAGGACACCTGCTGGTTAAGAAAATGGGAGATGACGGCCTTGCACATTCCGTGACAATCTTTTAAGTCCCGATTCTTATCACTTGCCCCCCGCCAACATGTCTCATCATCTTACCAACCCAGGGATTGAACCTGCGTCTCTTGCATGTCCTGAGTTGGCAGACAGGTTCTTTACCACTGAGCCACTTAAGGAAGCCCCCATATTACACTTGATCTTAGCCAAAAGGACAAGAAGTGATATACGTAATATATATATTAATTGGATATATACATATAAAAGAGAATGGGCTTCCCCCGTGCTGCTAGTGGTAAAGAATCCGCCTGCCAACGCAGGAGACATAAGAGACTCGAGTTCGATTCCTAGGTTGGGAAGATCCCTTGGAGGAGGGCATGGCAACCCACTCCAGTATTCTTGCCTGGAGAATCCCATGCACAGAGGAGCCTGGTGGGCTACAGTCCATGGGGTTGCAAAGAGTTGGATAAGACTGAAGCGACTCAGCACGCACGCTTGCACAAGAGAGAATATTCTAGTATATGCCATTCTCTCCTATATTTATCAATATATCCAATGAATACAGTATATTAAGCAATAAATACTGGTGTCATTCAGGGGAAATAAACATACTTGACGACTTCTGACTAGAGGTTATTTGTTCACAAACTTTCCAGAAGGAAATAAATGGCAAAGGCTTTAAGCAAATGGAATGTCCTTTGAGCTAGCAATTTCATCTGAAAAAGGGCATCTTTAGCAAATAGCCAGTGATGAGGGCAAATATTTCATTGTGTGTCCCTCAAAGTTCTGAGGCTAAATACCCCAAGTGAAGAACAGGTAAAATATTATGCTGCTACTGCTGCTAAGTTGCTTCAAGTCGTGTCCAACTCTGTGCGACCCCATAGACGGCAGCCCACCAGGCTCCCTCATCCCTGGGATTCTCCAGGCAAGAACACTGGAGTAGGTTGCCATTTCCTTCTCCAAATATTGCGCAAAGGAGTTGAATTTCAAAGGATGGTATTTCAGGACACCTAATGATGCAAAGGAAAGGTAGAGTACATGAGTTAACAGGATAAGTTTAAGCTACTGGATGGATACAACTATGCAGATACAGAGATATACAGATACAGAGAAAATACGGAAAGCCTATATGCTCTAGGTAACAGTAGCACAATTCAAGCTAATGCAGCTTTGTTCTTTGCATGGTTCTGTATCAAATATATTACAAAACAAAGCCCAGTAACTTTACAGATGTTCAGCTGCTTAGCTGTGTTTGACTCTTTGTGACCTCTTGGACTGCAGCACAGCAGGCTTCCCTGTCCTTCACCATCTCCTGCTGTTTGCTCAGACGCACGTCCATTGAGTCAGTGAGGCCATCCAACCATCTCATCCTCTGCCACTCCCTTCTCCGTTTGCCTTTAATCTTCCCCAGCGTCAGGCAGAAAGCTAACACACTCTCTCAGCAGGTGATGAGATAGTTTAACAGCAACGGTGGCATCATGTTGATAGAATGTATCCTTCCTGGCCTGGGATGAGAACTGTAGCTGCCTGTCTTTCTGGCAAACCCTGCAAACCCTGGTTGCAACATGAGCAAAAATCCCAGTTGAGGGACATTCTATAACACACCTGAGAAATCCTTCTCCAAAGTATCAGCAGCAGTAGTGTCAGTCCCTGAAACATGTCTGACTCTCTGAGACCCCATGTCAGGCTTCCCTGTCCTTCACCATCTCCTGCTGTTTGCTCAGACGCACGTCCATTGAGTCAGTGAGGCCATCCAACCATCTCATCCTCTGCCACTCCCTTCTCCGTTTGCCTTTAATCTTCCCCAGCGTCAGGCAGAAAGCTAACACACTCTCTCAGCAGGTGATGAGATAGTTTAACAGCAACGGTGGCATCATGTTGATAGAATGTATCCTTCCTGGCCTGGGATGAGAACTGTAGCTGCCTGTCTTTCTGGCAAACCCTGCAAACCCTGGTTGCAACATGAGCAAAAATCCCAGTTGAGGGACGTTCTATAACACACCTGAGAAATCCTTCTCCAAAGTATCAGCAGCAGTAGTGTCAGTCCCTGAAACATGTCTGACTCTCTGAGACCCCATGGACTGTAGCCCGCCAGGCTCCTCCATCCATGGGATTCTCCAGGCAAGCATACTGGAGTGTGTTGCCATGCCCTCCTCCAGGGGATCTTCCTCACCCCAAGATGGAACCCACGTCTCCTGCATTGCAGGCGGATTCTTTACCAGCTGAGCTTCCCGGGTGGAACCCCCAGTTTCAGATTTCCAGAGATGAACTCTCCACAGATGAACCCAGATACCCAAAGGCGTGGTGTGGTCTTCACAACTCACGGTCTGATCTGCGTACATGATCCAGTCCACATGTTTTCTGTTTCCTTTGTTTTTATAGCTGGCATCCCTTGTCTGTTTCAGCATCTATTTAGGACATCCCGTGCCATTCTGCCCTCCATCACCTTAGGCTCCCGTAGGCTGTGACAGGCTCCTGTGGGCTTATGATGTCCAAACTAGCATGAGAGAGGGAGCTGGACACACTGAGTCTGTTTGCTGGTGGGAAGAGGTCTTCCAGCTTCAACCTTTTCACCCGCATCTCCCCACCATTCCTTGCACTCCGATGATAGATGGGACATGGGACCTTTCCCTTAGAAGCTAAGATCCTTAATGGAACCCACTATAAGCATCTTTGACTAGCCTCTAAGCTGGAGCGTGTCAATTCCTGGACCAGCCTCCATGCACACACACTTTCTCTTCACCTCTCCCCCTTTCTGGGTCCCCAAGGACGTCCCACTCCAGCGCTGGGTGGACAAGCATGGGCTACCCTCCCCACATCCCACGATGCTCACCTTCTGTTACAGATTCCACTGCAGCTGAGCCGACACCTGTCCTCAGGTGAGCTGGCTCGGGAAGGACACCAGGCTGGCAGGCAGCCTTTCAGTTCTCAACCGGACCAAGTCCCAGAGCCCCGTGATGTCACGAGGCCGAGGTCCTGCCCGTCTGTGACGTCATAAAGGGTGTCCAGGAGACGGGCCGTGATGCTCAGTTAGGGGGTGGGCACCTTGATGTATCTGCAGTCTGGACCATCAGACGCTGATAAAGCGGGCTGCTGGAAAGCCCTCTGCACTTAGCAACAGAGGTGAGGGCTTTATTTTTCCTCTTTCTCCTTTTTCTTTCTCTCCTTGTTTCCTCTTCTGTTCCTTGTCTCCCTCCACATCCAACTTCAGCGTCTTCTTCTACTTCCTTTTATTCTCACAGTCAGTTTGTAAACTGCCTTCTTGTAGACTTGGATCCTTCCGGTTTGGTTCGGAAGGTCTGGGAGCTGCATCTTCCTGGAAGGGGTTTCCTTCCCTCCACCTCGTAGCTCAGCTTCTTTGTCTACTTCTTTTTTTTCTTTCTCTCTTAACACTGAAGTCTTAAACTGCCTTCTCATAGAGGGTGATCACTCCAGTTTGGTTTATAAGGTCTTAAAGCCCAGAGAAGGTTTCTCTGGTTGATCTAGGAGAATGGGCTTTGGGGTATAGCCCACACAGCAGACGTAGGCCCTTGGCAACCCAGGGGATCTTCCTAACCCGGGGATGGAACCCACGTCCCTTGCATTGCAGGCAGATTCGTAACCATCTGAGTCAACAAGGAAACCCATAAATGTGTTGATATATGAAATTTCTTTTTCCTCTGCCTGACTTGACTTCCCTCTGTATGAAGGTCTCAACCCTTATGGCTTAATGACATTTTTGGACCAGTAGCCGTGCGTTGTGGCTCTATGACCGATTTCACCAAGACGCCAGAGGCTGGCCTAAGAGGGACTGAGCCATATTAAGTCAAAAAGGCTGTGTAATGGCATTACCGTGGGATTTGGATAATCTGCTCAGCATCTGGGCCTCAGATCTTGACTGAGTGAGAGACGACTGATTGGTCAGAACCTCTGGCAACCAGGGGAGGATTCACGACACATGGGGGGCAGGAGGACTGGGCTGTGCCTCATGTATTCTTTCATCAAAAAACAGAAGAATTTTCAAACCTTCTGCTCAGTGCCTTCTCTGGTAGGAGCTGAGGGTACATGGAAGGATGAGGAGAGACTGGCTGGCCTAAGAGGGACTGAGCCATATTAAGTCAAAAAGGCTGTGTAATGGCATTACCGTGGGATTTGGATAATCTGCTCAGCATCTGGGCCTCAGATCTTGACTGAGTGAGAGACGACTGATTGGTCAGAACCTCTGGCAACCAGGGGAGGATTCACGACACGTGGGGGGCAGGAGGACTGGGCTGTGCCTCATGTATTCTTTCATCAAAAAACAGAAGAATTTTCAAACCTTCTGCTCAGTGCCTTCTCTGGTAGGAGCTGAGGGTACATGGAAGGATGAGGAGAGACAGGAGGGAAAAGGAAAGAAAGGAAGCAAAGCACAGTGTGGAAATGATACAAGAGGACTAAGAACAGGGCGGCTGGGTCAGAAAACTAGGAAGTGCTTAGCTCTGACGGGAGGGCGGAAGAATTCACACCTGCAACAGCGATCGGGCTGAATCTTAAGGACGTCCTTTCAGGTGAAAAGGTGGGGAAGAGGTTTTCTGGTCCATCACTACATTCATAGTCAAAGTCTGAAAGCTTCAGAGTAGACTCTGGGTGGAGGCTGTAGGGCTTGAAGGTCAACCAGAAGGGTAGGTCAGATCAGAAAGGAGAGAGTATAGGATACGGGAGAAATTAAGTGATGCTTTGAAGGTAATGTAGGATTTCAGTATATTAGGATTTCCTGGTGAAAGAAGCCACATACTGATGCAGGGGATACAGTTTGATCCCTGGATCAGGAAGTTCCTTGAAGAAGGAAATGGCATCCCACTCCAGTATTCTTGCCTGAGAAATCCCAGAAACAAAGGAGTCTGGGGGGCTACAGGCCATGGGGTTGCAAAGACTCAGAAAGGACTTCCATCAGTTCAGTTCAGTTCAATTGCTCAGTCATGTCAGACTCTTTGCGACCCCATGGACTGCAGCACACCAGGCCTCTCCATCCATCACCAACTCCTGGAGTTTGCTCAAACTCATGTCCATCAAGTCAGTGATGCCATCCAACCATCTCATCCTCTGTCGTCCTCTTCTCCTGCCTTCAAGCTTTCCCAGCATCAAGGTCTTTTCCAGTGAGTGAGTTCTTCGCATCATGTGGCCAGAGTATTGGAGTTTCAGCTTCAGCATCAGTCCTTCCAATGAATATTCAGGCCTGATCTCCTTTAGGATGGACTGGTTGGATCTCCTTGCAGTCCAAGGGATTCTCAAGAGTCTTCTCCAACACCACAGTTCAAAAGCACCAATTCTTCTGTGCTCAGGTTTCTTTATAGTCCAACTCTCACATCCATACATGACCACTGGAAAAACCATAAGCCTTGACTAGACTACTGACCTTTGTTGGCAAAGTAACGTCTCTGCTTTTCAATATGCTGTCTAGGTCTGGAAACAACTTAGGCAACTTAACAACAAATGATTTAGAATTTTATTAAGATTCTCACATAAATGTGGAGGATTAAGGAAGACACGAAGCTGGAGAGGAGCTGGATATTAAAAATCCATCAATAGAGGAAAAGTCAGCAATGTGAAGAGCTAATATTCAGCTGATAGCATGACGGGCATCCTGGGTTCAAGGGAAACAGCGCGGCTTAAATCGGGGTTACAGGCATATTTCAGGAACACTGTGGGCTTAGTTCTAGACCATGGCAATGAAGAAGTCACATAGATGCTTTTGTTTCTCATAAAACTTACGGTCACATTGGGCTGCCGCCTCTTAAGTGTCAAAGAGCATGGCGCCCTAAAAATATATATACAGACCTCAATTAAAAATGTATAGTGTATATTTTTATATATACCCAAGGGCATATTCAGCTCAGTTCAGTTTAGTTGCTCAGTCGTGTCCGACTCTTTGTGACCCCATGAATCGCAGCACGCCAGGCCTCCCTGTCCATCACCAACTCCCGGAGTTCACTCAGATATTAATCATCCATAAAAAAGGAAATACTGCCATTTGCAGCATCACCATGGAGCTAGAGGTTGTCATACGGAGTGAAGTCAGTCTGGCAGAGAAAGACAAATATCGTACGATGCCTCATGCATGTGGAAGCTAGAAAAAGTGGTTCAGATGAGCTTATGTACCAAACAGGTTCACAGACATAGGAAAAAAATTATGGTTGCCAAAAGGGGAATATGGAGAGGGATAAATTAGAAGTTTGGAATTAGCAGATACAAAGTATTCATGTATAATGTAGGCAAACACAAGGGCCTACTGTTTAGCACAGGGAACTATATGTGATATTTTGTAATAACCTAGAATGGAAAAGAATCTGAATAACAATATGTGTGTGTTACATAGATAGTAACACAATTTTATACATCAACTACAGTTCTATTAAAAACATACATATATATGTATGTGTGTGCATATATATTTATATATACAGGGCTTCCCTTGTGGCTTAGCTAGTAAAGAATCCACCTGCAATGTGGGAGACCTAGGTTCTATCCCTGGCTTGGGAAGATCCCCTGGAGGAGGGAACGGCTATCCATTCCAGTATTCTGGCCTGGAGAATCCCATGGGCTGTATAGTCCCTGGGGTTGCAAAGAGTCTGATACGACTGAGCGACTTTCACACATATATACAAAGACATCCACGCCCCGATTCCTCAAACCTGTGACTCTGCAACTTTGCATGGCAAAAGACATTGCGATTTTGATGACGGTGCAGGATCTCGAGTTGGAGGCAGTATCTTGGATTACTCCGGTATGAGGGAGGCAATGGGGTGACTCACGGTGGAGGCTTCTAATGCTGATTGTGAAAATGAAGGCAGGTGCCCTCGAGCTTCTTTAGAAGCTGGGAAAGACAAGAGCCCCCAAATCTCCTTGTTGCTGTATTTAGTCCTAAGTTATGTTCAACTCTTTTGCGACCCCTTGGGCTATAATCATCCAGGCTCCTCTGTCCATGGGATTCTCCAGGCGAGAATACTGGAGTGGGTTGCTATGCCCTCCTCCAGGGGATGTTCCCGACCCAGGGATTGAACCTGCGTCTTCCGCCTTGCAGGTAAATTCTTTGCCATCTGAGCCACCAGGGAAACCCAAATCTTGCTTAGAGACGTCAAAATGAACACAATCTCACCATCACCTTGATTTTTAGTCCTATGAGACCAAGGTCAGAATCTTGACCTCCAGAAAGGCAAGATCATAAAGCTGTGTTGTTCAAAGCCAGCAGGTTCATGAACAGTTTCTATCCCCTCTACAAGAAAACTCCTTTCCTGTAAAGGAACAAAACTCTAGAAACCAGTCCTAATAAAGATGAGCCGTTTCCAGATAACCAGATAAATGGCATCAGGCATATCCTCACCAGGACTGTTCTGCAACATTTTTTTGGATACAACCCCCGCTTTGAATTTCCTGTGGAGCCAACAGATGTAAGAATTGATTGTCCTCATGGTACCCTGGCTGATACCAGATTTCTTCATTGGAAATGGAATATTTTAATACCCAAAGTGGTACATTAGAAGAGGCAACATCCATTCGTTTTATTAAAAAAAAATTTTTTTTGTTTATTTGGCTGCATCGGGTATTGGGGCTTCTCAGGTGGCACTAATCGTAATGAATCCATCTGCCAGTGCAGGAGACATGCAAGACACAGGTTCGATCCCTGGGTGGGGAAGAATCCGTAGAGGAGGAAACGGCAACCCACTCCAGTATCCTTGCCTGGAGAATCCCATGGACAGAGGAGCCTGGGAGGCTGCAGTCCACGGGGTCGCAAAGAGTTGGGCAGGACTGAAGTGACTCAGCCCACATGTCTAGTTCCATGATGGGGAATGGAACCTGGGCCCCCTGCCTTGGGAGCTTGGAGTTTTAGCCACTGGACCCCCAGGGAGTTCCCTCAGTTTTAACATGCAATCGAATCATAACTACCTATTTCTTGAGAGAGTACAAATCCTCTGTAAAATTTTCTATGAGTTCTTTCTTTGATAAACACCCTTAGCTATAAATTTATCATTCAAGAGCAGGAAGGAGAAAATTAAGAACTTCTCACTGGTAACTAATTCCTGCAAACACACACACACACACACACACACATACACAGAGTAAGGACATTCTAAATAATCAGTTGAAGATACCATGATATAAACGAGGGCTTCCCAGATGGCTTACCGGTAGAGAATCCACCTGCAATGCAGGTTCGATGTGGGTTCGATCCCCAGGTTCGATATCTGGGCTTCTCAGATGGTTCAGCGGTAAAGAATCCACCTACAGTGCAAGAGAGGCGAGTTCGATCACTGGGTTGGGAAGATCCCCCGGAGAGTCCACTCCAGTATTCTTGCCTGGGAAAAAACGATAAACAAG
Organism: Madoqua kirkii; assembly: GCA_006408675.1. Classification (NCBI taxonomy): domain Eukaryota; kingdom Metazoa; phylum Chordata; class Mammalia; order Artiodactyla; family Bovidae; genus Madoqua; species Madoqua kirkii. The sequence continues at coordinate 8,805 of SJYC01058731.1, read as the reverse complement.
GAGCCTGGCGGGCTACAGTTCATGAGGTCGCAGAGAGTCAGACACAGCTGACCACACGGTATAAACAGGACATCTTAGACTCTGATTTCCAAGTCAGCAAGATGAAAATGGTCCTGGGAATTTGTTCTAAAGCCAAATTCTCAGATACAGTCACAGACCTGTGGGTGAGCTGGTAAAGAATCTTCCTGCAACGCAGGAGTCCTGGGTTTGGTCCCTGGGTTGGGAAGATCCCTTGGAGAAGGGATGGCTGGCCACTCCGTGTTCGGGCCTGGAGAATCCCGTGGACTGTACAGTCCACAGGGTCCCAAAGAGGCGCACACGACCGAGCGACTTTCATTTCACTTCGTCACAGACTCATTGAGTGAGTCAGAGAATTGAGAGGTGGGAGGAACCGTGGCTGTTAACACACGGCAGGGTGACTCCTTGAAAGACAAGGCTCACGTGTGTCCTCCACAGTTTAGATGGTGTCATGCCCGCAAACAAGGAGGAGGAGAAGGGGGTGACAGCGAGTGAGATAGTTGCATGGATCATGAACTCAATGGACATGACCTTGAGCCAACTCCAGACGATATCGGAGGGCAGAGGAGCCTGCGTGTTGCCGTCCACGGGTTTGCAAAGAGTTGGACACGATGTAATGACTCAGCAACAACAACATGCCAGCAAAGTGAAAACTAGTACCAAGCCTTTGATTTTCAAACCTTACACAAATTTCCATCCCCCAACAACGGGTGCCATTTTAGAATCGCATTTCTCTGTACTCTTTAAAAAGAAAAGCTAGATCATTTAAAAATGTACACATCACAGGTTATTTGCTGTTTGTCGAACTTTATGAAAAAGAAACGATTAATTGTGCTTAGTAGTTCAGTTCTATTGGGCTCTTTGCAAATGCATGTACTGTAGCCCACCAGGCTCCTCTGCCCATGGGATTTTCCAGGGAGGAATACAGGCGTGGGTTGCCATTTCATCCTCCAAGGGATCTTCCTAAGCCACGGATCGAACCCAGGTCTTCTGCATTGCAGGCAGATTCTTTACCAGCTGAGCCACCAGGGAAGCCCAAAGGATAATTACTTAATGAATAATATCCTCAATCGAATTACCCTTTCACAGACTTAAATACTGTCACCATTTCTTAAAGAAACATCTTTTTTTTTTCCCTTTCTTGTGTTTACTGCCAACTGCTTGTGAAATAAAACAGAAATTACAGGAATCGTGGACATATAATTACATTTTCAAAGAAGAAATGATGAAGAATTTCATATTTAAAAAAGGCATTTTCAAGAGTTAAAATTTTAGTTTTGAATTTAAATCAGGGACAGATTAAGGAAGCAGCCTGGAGTGGGTATGTTTTCCTTCTTAATCTGTTATCTCGTTCCTAAATGTCACTATTGTTTGTGAATTTGCTGCGTCTTTTGTCTTTTACAGACCATACTTGTTTCTTCCCCCCTTTGCTTTTCCAATGCCAATCTGTTGCTTTTTTCTTATGCTTTCAGCTGCTAATTTGTTTCGTGTCAAAATAAGTTTATCTCATAATTCAGGTTCTCAACACAGCTCCCAGTTTGAAGCAATGGGCTAATTGCCAAATTTCCATTTCACTTTGGGGTGTCTGGATGTCACTAAAGAGGGTTTCAAGATCAAATGTGTTCTGGGACTGTTTCTTCTTAAACCTTAATCTTGAGAATTCTGCGCAGAGATAGGTAGATAAATTGGCTCCTTAATTGAAGAAAACAGGTGCACATTTTACCGTCACTTACGAACAAAGCTTTGCCGTGCGCATCTGAGTCGGCTGCAGAAGAAGCGAAGAATATTCCAGCTAGTTATCATCATCACGGATGCTTTACTCCAAAGTCAGTGAGAAAAAATTTAAAGCACTCTTAAAAGCAGTGCCCACCCCCCCAACACTGGTAAATAAACGTGTTCTGAAGATGCTACTTAGGATATAATTTAGTCACCATAAGTAAGGGCTAGTCTCTCAGTTGTGTCCAACCCTTTGTGACTTCAGGCACTGTATCTTGCCAGGCTCCTCTGTCCCTGGGATTCCCTGAGTACGAATATTGGAATGAGTTGCCCTTCCCACATCCAGGGGATCTTCCTGACCCAAGAACGGAAGCCAGGTCTGATGAATGGCAGGCAAACTCTTTACAATCTGAGCCACCAGGGAAGCCCTATACCCCTCATTTACAAAGAAATATGTCACAAATGGCTTTGTGTTAACTGTGGCATGCCAGCTCTTACTTGAGGCATGTGGGATCAGGCATGAAGCCCTGGGCCCCCTGCGTTGGAAGCATGGAGCTTAGCTACTGGACCACCGGGGAGATCTCTCCATGGCCTTCCTCTTAAGAAGTATGCTTCCTGGAGCAGTTGCATTTCCTTGCCTGGGACCTCACAGGAGGAGAATCTTGAGATCTGTCTTCCATCTATCTACCGTATGTGCATTTGGACAAGCTTTCCATCTATTACAGAATCTGTATTTTGACAGAGTAACTCACATATCCAGTAAAACTGGAGAAAGTGTGTGTTAGTCGCTCAGTCATGTCCGACTCTTTGTGACCCCGTGGATCGTAAAGCCCGCCATGGGATTCTCCAGGCAAGGATACTGGAGTGGGTGGGTTGGCATTTCCTCCTCCAGGGGATCTTCCCAAACCCAAGAATCGAACCGGAGTCTCCTGCTTTGCAGGCGTGTTCTTTTCCGGCTGAGCTACCAGGGAACCCCATTTAAAAGTGCAATTATGCCTTGAAACCCAGAAGATTTGAGGCTTCCATCCCTAAAACATCTAACTTAGGTATTCCGGTCGGGTAAGAACCGCTGTGCATATGAAACAGTCATCCATCTTTGGTGTCAGGGCAAATGAGAAGTGTTATCGGAGACGAAAGCTTCGGACTAAGAGCTGTCAGAACCACAAGGGGGGCGGAGGCAGCGGTGAGAGGTGAGAAGGGAGGAAGAAAGAGATCTGCTTTCTGGAGCCCCAGCCAGGTGACTCCCTCCCTGGAAACAGGAGGGAAGGCAGGACAGGGAAGCCTGGCAAGCTACATCCCACGGGGTCGCAAAGAGTCGGACAGGACCTAACAACTGAACGATAACAACAATGAAAATGATAACCCTAGTCCCTCCCATATTTGGGGGATACCATCAAGGTTGAGAAACCTTGCCGTTCTGCTCACGGTCCTTGGAGAGACACAACATAAATTCAGTTTCAGTCTGTTCTACATTCAATGGCAAAGGGCAGATCTAAGAACACGTGCTCTCTGGAACCCACCTAAACACTGAGATTCTGGACACTAGCTTCATTCTCTCATCAGATCACTCATCTCCCTTTAAGGACTTGCCCATCCTCTTTCCATACAAATACACACGAAGAAAAAAAAAGTCTTTCTCTTTTTTTCTTCTTCTTTTGTTAGTAACTCGCTGGAGGGCTGGTAATTACTCTGTATGTATTTAGGAGCAAGTATCATTAGAATTCTGAATTAAAGATAAGATTAATGATTTAATTTCCATCTTGTCAAGATGACGCATTTAAAAAAATACTGATGTGATATAATGCTATGAAAGATTTAAGCATAATTTATTGATAAATCCATTACAGCTGGAATGAGAAAGCTATTTGTCTACATAATGGTTTCTGAAATTACAGATAGCACTTTCCCATTATTTCGCTGCAACATTTATAATTCCTTTTTGGATTTACCATTTATTTTTATTTTTTTCAGCAACCACATGTGGTACAGTGCCAGCCACAGTTTCAAATGTCTTCCAGACAGGGCTCACAGTGGCTCAAGTTATTGTTAGTCTTACATTAAGTATCAAGAAACGTAGGTGTGGAAAGTTCTGATAAATTTTCCAGTGGAACACAGTTGTTGAGTCTGGGGACCATAATACAAACCCGTAGATTCTGGATCCTGGCTCCAGCATTCTAATTCCCACTCTCCATTCCTGCTCCAAGAGCAGGGGAAGCTTAGCGTGAAGATAGGAGCAAAGACATCTTTGCATTGGGGATATAGCCAGGTGGCAATATTACTGGTGTAAAAAAGAAATGTTCTCAAATATAGAAGTCCAATAATCCTCCCAGCTAGATCAAATGTTATACAGATCTTCTCATAACAAGGAATCATAGAATTTTAGGTGTAGAAAATTAAGACTTCTACTACATTAAAATTTTTTTTATTTTATATTAGGGTACAGCTGATTAACAATGTTGTGATAGTCTCCGGTGGACAGCAAAGGGCCTCAGCCATACATACACTTGTCTCCATTCTCCCCGAAACTCCCCTCCCATCCTGGCTGCCACATGACACTGAGCAGAGTTCCCTGTGCTGGACAGCAGGTCCTTGCTGGTTCTCCATGTTAAACACAGCAGTGTGTCCACGTCCATCCCAGACTCCTTGACTATCCCTTCCCCCATCCTTCCTCCTGGTGACCATAAGGTTATTACAGAGTGTTGAGCAGAGTTCCCTGTGCTGGACAGCAGGTCCTGTGGGTTCTCCATGTTAAATACAGCAGTGTGTCCACGTCCATCCCAAACTCCCTAAATGTCCCTTCCTCCCATCCTTCTTTCCAGTAACCACAAGTTCCTTCTCTGAGTCTGTAACTCTGTATCTGTATTCCAAGTAAGTTCATCTGTACAGTTTCTTTTTAGATTCCACATACCAGGGATAGGATATCTACTGATTTATTTGTTCCGTTTTTTGCCTGTGCTAGCTAGCCTATAGGACCTTAGTTCCCTGACCAGGAAGCAAACCCAAAGCCCCTGCATTTGAAACAGAGTCTTTTTTTTTTTTTTTACTTTATTTTACTTTAAAATACTGTATTGGTTTTGCCATATGTGAACATGAATTCACCATGGGTGTACATGAGTTCCCAATCTTGAACCCCCTCCCTCCTCCCTCCCCGTACCATCTCTCTGGGTCATCCCAGTGCACCAGCTCCAAGCATCCTATATCCTGCATTGAACATAGACTGGCGATTCATTTCCTACATGATTTTATACATGTTTCAATGCTATTCTCCCAAATCATCCTACCCTCTCCCTCTCCCACAGAGTCCAAAAGTCTGTTCTACACATCTGTGTCTCCTTTGCTGTCTCGCATAGAGGGTTATCATTACCATCTTTCTAAATTCCATATATATGTGTCAGTATACTGTATTAGTGTTTTTCTTTCTGGCATACTTAACTCTGTATAATCAGCTCCAGTTTCATCCACCTCATTAGAACTGATTCAAATGTATTCTTTTTAAGGGCTGAGTAATACTCCATTGTGTATGTGTACCACAGCTCTCTTATCCATTCATCTGCTGGTGGACATCTACGTTGCTTCCATGTCCTGGCTATTATAAGCAGTGCTGCGATGAACATTGGGGGCACGTGGCTCTTTCAGTTCTGGTTTCCTCGGTGTGTATGCCCAGCAGTGGGATTGCTGGGTCATAAGGCAGTTCTGTTTGCAATTTTTTAAGGAATGTCCACACTGTTTTCCATAGTGGCTGTGCTAGTTTGCATTCCCACCAACAGTGTAAGAGGGTTCCCTTTTCTCCACAGCCTCTCCAGCATTTATTGCTTGTAGACTTTTGGATCACAGCCATTCTGACTGGTGTGAAATGGTACCTCATTGTGGTCTTGATTTGCATTTCTCTGATAATGAGTGATGTTGAGCATCTTTTCATGTGAAACATAGAGTCTTAAGCACTGGACTACTAGGGAGGTTCCCAAGAGTTCTACTTCTTGGAGTTACCTTAGCAACAGCAAAAGTAAAACAGTGGTTGTCAAGATGCTGAGTTTCAAAGAATGGATAACAGTGGCTCCAGAAAGATGGTAAATAAATAAGATTAGCACTGTAAGAGTACAGCGGGATGCAAGGTCAGGGTTCAAGGAGAGGGTCCAGGCAGAACCCAGCAGAGGCCTTCATCCGAAGTGAGGGTTTAACGATATCAAGGCAAGGAAAGCTTTCAGAGTTGAGTCTGCAGGACAAGGGAGACCTGCACAGAGAATCCCAAATGATTGCAAGGTCCACCCCTGGGTGGTTAGCAGACAAGTAAAGGACACTCGAGTATGACTGATACAGTGTGCGTGCATATGACCCACGGATGGGGATGTGTTGTGTGCTGAGTTTAATTGCTCAGTCGAGTCCGACTCTTTGTGACCCCATGGACTGTAGCCCACCAGGCTCCTCTGTCTGTGGGATCCTCCAGACAAGAATACTGGAGTGGGTTGCCGTGCCCTCTTCCAGGGAATTTTCCCCACCCAGGGATGGAACCTGGGTCTCCCACATTGCAGGCAGATTCTGTATCCTCTGAGCCACCAGCAAAGCGTGTTGGGGATATACCCATCCTAAAACATTCAGTGGGACAGTGCTCGGACTTCCAAGAGGACCACAAATAGTGTCCGTTCCTCCTCAGTGAGAAAGGAATGAAGTTTCACAACACCTAGGATGATGCAGAGTGCTGAGTGAGGTCCAGCCTTTGTAAGGAGGAAATCCTCCACTGCAGGCTGAGCGCAGCTCAGAGTCTGCTGACCAAAACTCATAAGCCAGGCTCCAGGAGGCCAGTCTCCCTCCTCAGAGCTCACCTGCAGCCCAGAATAAAAGCTGAGACTTTCACAGGAATAATTCTCAGACCCGAAGTGGTGAAACTCACAGTGTGCTATATTTAATTTGAAGCAGAGCCACAGAAAACTATCCAAAATAAAATACAGCTGAACCTTGAACAACAGGAGTTTGAACTGTTTAGAGGCCACTTATATGCGGTGTTTTTTTTTCCCCCCCAAAATATTACAGTATTACACAATGAGTGATGGACTGAATCTGGATGCAGGCCCATGGATATGGAAGACCAATTACTGATACAAGGTAATATGGGGTTATCCAAGAGTCAATTTCCCTAACTCCCAAGTTCTTTAAGGGTTGACTGAACACAGGAAAAAAAAAAGTATTAATTCACTGCACTACAACATCAAGTATCCTAATGAATGGGTGACTGGAATACTCAGAGGACAGGAGAGAGAAGAGAAGTGAAAAATCATTTGAAGAAACAATGGACAGAAATGTTCAAAACTTAAGGAAAGCTAGAAGACTATAGATTCACGAATCTCAACAAACTCCAACTGTAAGAGATAAATAAAATTTTACCATCATAACCAAGTTGCCCCAAATCAGTGACAGGTAAAATGTTCACAAGCCCCAGAGGAAAGAAACATGTTTTATAACAGAGGACCAAGATCAGAATAACTTTAGACTTCTTGTCACTAATAGACATATTCAAAGTACTAAACAAACAGAAAGTAAAACCGGTCACCTATGGTTCTATACCCAGAAGAAATACCTTTAGATCAAACAACGGTATAGAAAGAACATGCATACAAATCTGGAAAAAAAATCATGACCAGAAGACCAGCATTATAATAAATTTCCAAATAATCTTTCAGATATAAAAAAGCAAATGATACTAGATGGACATCTGCATTAACATAAGAGTGGAGAATACCATATAAGCTCCTCGATAAATCTATATGTTTCTTGTTTAAATGTCTTTAAAAATAGCTGATGGGTTAAACAAAATTTACAGGGCTGTATTGTGAAATGTATAATCTGTGTAAAATTGAAACATATGACAATGATAGAATATGCTGTCATATACGATTGGAGAGGTGAAACTGAACTGTACAAAATCAGACAGAGCACAAGGACAGAAATCTACAGGCCGATATTCCTCACAAACACAGGGCTGGAAATTCTAAACACATGCCTTGAAAACTGTATTAAAATAGTGTAAAGAGGATACCATGCCATGACCCAGGAGGACCATTTCAAGAACGTACCTTTGTTTCATCATTCAAAAATCAATGTGCCAGGGACCACTTAAAAAAGAAAAAAAAAAGTGATCATCTTAATATATTTGAAAGAATTACTGAAATTCAATATGCATTCCTGACTTTTTTTAAAAGTATGATAAAAAAGAAGTTAGAAAAGAAAGAGAGTTCCTCCGTAGCCTAACAGGCATCTACATAAGATCTACAACCACCAGCATTCTTCAGGGTGAATCCTTGACTGCAAAAATCAGAAACAGACAAGTGTACTTTCTCTCAGCACTTCTGCTCACCACTGTACTGAAGACTCTAGACACTAAGATATGGAAAAGCAGGTTTTAAACCGTCAGATTAGAAGGGAGGAATAAAAACTGTATTTACACATAACAAGATCATCTGTGTAGAAAAATCCAGTGGTATATACACAACAAATACTCGAACTATTACATGCATTTGGCTTGGTTGTAAGATAAAATATCAACACCTAAATTTTATTTCTGTACATTCAAAAATTACAACTTAGAGTGGGAGGTGGGAGGGGGCTTTGGCACTGGGAGGTCGTGTACACCTGTGGCTGATTCATGTCAGTGTATGGCAAAACCAATACAGTACTGTAAAATAGAATAAAGTATTTAAAAAAAAAAGAAAACGATCTCAATTATACTAGCATCAAAAGGATGAAACACTTTGGGACGATTCTGACAAAGATGTGCGATACCTGTGTACTGAAAACTACAAAAAAAATTGCTCACAGAATTTGAAGACCACCTAAATAAATAAAACAGTTACTTGATTTATGGTTTAAAACACTACTTCTTGCCAAGATGTTACCTCTCCTCAAATCAGTCTATAGGTTGAACGCAATCCTAGTCAAAAACCTCAGCAGGATGGCTTTTTGTCAAAATTGATAAACTTATTCTAAGATTCATATGTAAATTTAAATAACATACAAGAGCCCCAAACAAACAAAAAAACTTGAAAAAGAAGAAATCTGAAGGTCTCACACGATTTCAAC